>SNQJ01S0278614.1:0-11320 GCA_010110895.2 Picea sitchensis | reverse complement strand
AAGGCAACATATTAAATAAGCCATGAAGAATATTATGTACATAACCATATACTTTGATGTATCAAAGAAGATGAAGAAGAAGCTATCTATTGAGATCCAGAGTATCTCATATGGAGATTGATTGTAAGGAGTAGAAGGCTCCAAAAGATGATCGAACATTAGAACAAGAAATCACAGTAGACTTGTTCAAAGGATAATGAAGCCACCTTGATGGGAAGCAGAACTCATTTGAAGTCTAACTCAGCTTTTCATATTTAGACTTGGTATTCAACACCAAGCATACCCTGTAAGAGATGATGAAGTCCTTGTAGAGTCAGAAGAAATCAAGAGTAAGCCTGATCTCAAAAAGGATCAGATGAAGAGACATCTCCCAGGATTGGGAGACCAATGTCATGAAAATACTAGATCGTAGCCTCAAAGGAGATATGAAATCTCCTAGAAGATTCCCTTGTTTCGGTGACAATGAAGGAAACTAGTCAGAAAGACTAGGATATGGTTTCTTCCATGAGACTAGAAGAGAAGTCAGTATTGACTTCCAATATTGATCTATATAGATCAAGCATGTTGCAGATGTACAAAGCTTGATGTGTGTCTAGAGGATTCTCCCAACAAAAGGGAGAAGACTATGACGAGACACTTATTGAAGAAATATTTTTAGTATTTATGAAAACAACCAGAACAACCATGATTCATATATAGTATGAGATGCAGGGGGAGAAATCCCCATATTTAAAATTGAGTGGAAGTTGATGCAGTACATTAGTTGGGTCATAGAGACATGACTACAATGAAATATAGTGTTAACTCCATGAAAGAAGAAGAGATATATTCAGTATCAGTTATTGATCCACTCTCAGTTTTAGATGAAGTTGTTACCATGATGGAGTAGAGGAGTTACTCCCAAATTTCAGCAATCACAATGAGAATGGAGCAACCATTCTCAGCCTTAGAGAAGGTGCAGGTGCAGAGACCCAGTTCCAAAAGGAACAGTTGCAGAAAGAGGAGAGGACATACTCTCAGGCAGTGAGACAGATAGTTCTTTGCAGAGAGCACATAGAGCTAGCACATGACTGTACAGATTGAGTTGTGACGCAACCCTCCTTATACCCACAGGTCGGAAGGTCACGTGCACAGGATCTTTCCTCTTCCACTGGCCCGAAGAGCTCTCGAAAATGGCTCCTCTATTTCCCTTTACGGAAATCTGCACCCACAATTAACTTCAAGAAATCCCCCCCTTACACTTTGGAAGATCAGACTTCGCGCTTCAGCGAATCCGGTGGTCAAGCACCTTATCTCTCAATCTCCGAAAAACTGAAAATAGTCAACACTTACCCTTTCTGTTTCTCTTTCATATTTCTCCTTATCGCAGTTTCGGCGGTCGTGATGTCAAGAAACGTGTTCCCGCGATTCCCAAAACCTGATTTACCGAAATTCCGATGCGCTCACAAGGTTGAATTTTCAACGGCCTTTCACTCCATCGGAACTTCGGACTTTGCGATATCACGAATCCTAATGCAAGGAATTCGGGACTTCACCCCATGAAACCCTGAAATGGTCAACGGAGTTTGAATTCCACATCGATAGTGCGCCACCTATCCACCCTATCGATTCATGTGGCCCACACAATCCTTTTTTCCCCTTGGGACTTCGCGTTTCGTGATTTTGCGATTCCTGTTGCAAAGAGTTCGGGACCTCCTCTCGCGAAAACCCGAAATAGAAGTTCATAGGTAAATTCAATGACTCATGTGACTTGGATCTATGGCTCTACTCCTCTTGAGCTTAGAACCTTTAGGAATACTCATGGTAACTCCCCTGCTCCTTCGTGAGATCTGACGACTCACGGGACTTTGTGGATTCTCCACAGAGAATTCTGATCATCCGTCCTTCCCTTGAGAACTTCTGCGTGAACTAAGCAAAGTGTCTCTCTCCATGGAACTCGTCCTCCTGTAGTCCGACGTCGCTACACCTTCCTTCGAACTTTCAAGGTACTTGGCCTCTCGCCTTCCTTCAACTCCTTCGAAGGTTCAAACCCTTCTGAGATTTCCCACGACTTCAAGTCTTTCAGAAAACCTCTTGCTCGCACTCCTTACGGCAGACTTTCAAACACATTCAAGTGTTGAACTTCTTCAACTCTGCGCACAAACTGTGGCAACAGTATCTCAATACTTCACTCAGGCTCGCAACTCTGAGAATTTACTCAGCCTGCGCACTCCTTGCATGGCTCTTGTGCCTAGCTGCACTTCTGAGTGAATGAGAACAAAAGATACCATATCTGAGCTTTCAAAGACAAACCCTTGAACCCTTTGTCAATGCACTCCTTGCGGACAATTCGACTGCACTCCTTGCAGGAACTCTTGCTCAGATAGAGAAACAATTGAAACTCATTCCTCTTACTCTCTCTCAGATTTCAAACATTCCACAAGAAATCATTCATACATTGCATAAAAGCAATTCCATGACAGAAAGAGTAAAATAACCATGAGCATAACATTCAAAGATGCATACACAGAGAATATTTGAACACCATGAGTCTGAATCAAAACCTTTTTGTATTAATCCAGAACTTCTGTACATGGAATTCTCACTCAGCTCTCTGCTTCTTTTCTATGCTCTTCTCTTCACGCTAATGTTACAATACACAAGAGGGTGTCTATACCTCGTTTCCCTCTTGCGCTCTAAAACTGTCTAATCTAACATTCAATTTTATCTACTCACATTTACTATTATAAATGCCTTCTATCTACTAAGGATGAGAGCGGATCGCTCAAGGTCCATTTACAATATTACAAGTTCTCTCCTTCTTAATTATCTCATTTAAAATTGGTGCATTAACTTCAAGAAAATTTCAAAATTCACGTTGGGCGCTTGTCCAGCTATTCGTTGTCTCCGCGTTGGCTCGCTTGATATGCTCCTGCATCATACTCCCTTTCTTGAAAATTTTCATGGGATCCTATCCATGAGCTCATGTATGGTGTGTCCATACCTTTAGATCTCTGCTTCATTCTCCCAGCTGGCATATTCAACTAGATTGCCTTTCCACTTGACCAAATACTCGATGTATTCTTTTCTTCTGGTCTTCCTACCAGTTCTTTTATCCAGTATGCGCTCTATCTGTGGCTTTTCTGCAACTGGCATCTGCTTTGTCCACTGGACTTCTAGTTTTTCATTTCCTATCCCTGTTTCCTCAGCTTTATATGGGTACAAATCTGAGGTATTGAATATCAGAGAAATTCTGATCCCATCGGGTAATTCAATCTCGTAAGAATTTGCCCCAAATATCTTCAAGACTTTGCATGGTCCAATTTTCTTCATCTTCAGTTTATTATATGTTCCTCTCGGGAACCTTTCCTTTCTCAAATGTGCCAGAATCAAATCACCAACCTCAAACTGAAGTTGTCTCCTGTGTTGATTTGCTCTGTGCTTATATTCCTGGCTCGAATTCTGCAATCGTTCCTTCACCTGGCTGTGAAGTTCTTTCATCGCCTCTATGAACTCTTCTGCACTAGCGCTCCTAGTCGCAGTCTGTTCTGAATTTCTCAATTCAGAAATTCCTCTCAGCTGCATACCATAGACAATCTGAAATGGAATTTTCCCCATGCTTCTGTTAACTGAGTCATTATAAGCAAACTTCGCCTATGGTAATATGTTGTCCCACTAGTTGTGGTGTTTTGTTACCAGGCTTCTCAGCAAGTCTCCTAGACTTTTGTTCAGCACTTCTGTCTGTCCATCCGTCTGAGGATGATAAGTCGAACTAAATGACAAGTTAGTTCCCAGCTTCTTCCATAAGGTCCTCCAAAAGTGTCCTATGAACTTGGTGTCTTTATCTGAAACTATGCTTCTTGGTAAGCCATGAAGTCGAATAACTTCTTTTAAAAACAGATTCGCAATGTGAGTTGCGTCACTGGTTTTCTGACATGGAATGAAGTGTGCCATTTTGGAAAATCTATCCACCACCACAAATATTGAGTCAAAACCTCTTTGTGCTCTTGGCAACCCCAATATGAAATCCATGCTGACTGCATCCCACGGCTTCTCAGGTATGGGCAATGGTTGATAAAACCCTGCATTTTGTTTCCTTCCCTTCGAATGCTGGCAAATTTTGCATCTGTCCACGAATCTCTTGACATCTGCTTGCATTCCCGGCCAAAAATATGACTCATTCAACTTTGCGAATGTCTTGTCATGACCAAAATGTCCTGCCAATCCTCCACTGTGTTTCTCCTTCATCAAATTCTCCCTCATAGAGAATTTCAAAATACACAGCTGATTACCTTTAAACAGTAATCCTTCCTGGATCATGTATTCTATCCATTGGATTCTATCCCTGAGAATTGGATTCTCAGCTGCTTCATATGCCCCTTTAAAATCTGGATCATCCCTGTACATGTCCCTGAGATCATCAAAACCCAATGTTTTGACTCTGAACTCCTGCAATAGAAAACACTTCCTGCTCAAAGCATCAACAACTTTGTTAGCAGTACCAGAAATATGTTTAATCACAAAAGTAAAATTCTGCATATATTCAACCCATTTCACATGTCTTTGATTCAACTTTTCTTGTTGAGTCACAAATTGCAATGCATGATTGTCACTATAAAAGACAAACTCTTTCGGAATCAAGTAATGTTTCCATTTCTTCAATGCCTGTATAATAGCATAAAACTCCTTATCATACATGGAGTATTTCACCTTGGCTTCATTCAGCTTCTCGCTGAAGTATGCTATCGGTCTGTCATCTTGCCTCAAGACTGCCCCTATTGTAAACCCACTTGCATCGCATTTCACTTGGAATGTCTTTTGGAAATCCGGCAACACTAAAATTGGTTGTTCCGTGATTTTCCTTTTCAACAAATTAAAACTCTTCTCAGCTTCTTTTGTCCAGTGAAAAGACTTATGTCTCTTCTTCACTGTGTCCATCATCGGTGCACTAATTCCACTGAAATTCCTGATAAATTTTTGGTAGAAACTAGCCAATTCGTGAAAACTTCTCACCTCAAAGATATTCTTCGGTGATGGCCAATTCTTGATTACCTCCACCTTATCTGGATCCATCCTCAACTCATCTGCAGAAATAACAGTTCCCAAGTAAATGAGCTCTGTCTTCATGAATGAGGATTTCTTCATGTTTATCAACAGCTTCTCCTGCTGTAACCTCTGCATCACTGTAGCCAAATGCTTCAGATGCTCTGCCACTATTTTACTGAAAATCAGTATGTCATCTAAATACACAATGACAAATTTTCCGATGAACTCCCTTAGGACTTCATTCATCAACCTCATGAAGGTACTTGGCATGTTTGTTAAGACAAACGGCATAACAAGCCATTCATACAACCCTTCGTTGGTTTTGAATGTTGTCTTCCACTCATCACCTTCTCTCATGCAGATTTGATGATAACCGCTTTTCAAATCAATCTTTGAAAAGAATTTTTCTCCACTCAAGCAATCCATTAGATCATCCATCCTTGGTAATGGAAATCTGTACCTGATGGTTATCTTGTTGATCGCCTTAGAGTCAGTACACATCCTCTATCCTCTGTCTTTCTTTGGACTGAGTATTGTTGGAACAACACACAGACTCAAGCTTACTCTAACCAAACCTTTGTCAAACAAATATTGGACTTGTCTTTTGACCTCTTCATTCTCTTGCGGCGTCAACCTATACACGGCTTTGTTTGGAAAACTGGCTCCTGGTATGAGATCAATGTGATGACTCACACTTCTAATTGGTGGCAACAAATGAGGTAGTTCGTCCACTACTATGTCAGTGAACTCTTCCAATAGTTCCTAAACCTCTTCTGGTAAATCGTCCACTCTTGTGTTGGTCAAAACAATCTTCAGTTTCCTGACCACAACGAATTGTGGATCCTCCTTCTTCTTAACCTCTGTAAGAAGTTCCTTCCCACTCATGAGAAGTATAATGTTACTTACTTCCGGTTTCACCTCCTTATCCTTGATTGGAAGCAACATGTGAGTCCTCCCATTCTTCTCTAGGGTGTATGTGTTCATTTTCCCATCATGAATCACATTTTTGTCATATTTCCACGATCTACCCAGCAATAGATGACAAACATCCATAGGAATGACATCACATAATATCTTATCAGTATATCCTCCTATCTTAAATTCAACTAAACATTGTTTAGTAACATTTACCTGATGTCCTTTTTGTAGCCACGAAATTTTGTATGGGCTTGGATGATCAATCGTCTCCAGCTCCAGATTTTCCACCATCTTCGTAGAAACGAGGTTATCTATGATACCACTGTCTACAATGACATTGCATACCATGTTCCTGGTCTTGCAAGCAGTCCGAAAAAGTATGTTTCTTTGGACTGAACTCTCCACCTCTTTCTCTGGTGTCAAAAGAGCTTTTTGCATCATCAACGATCTTCCGCCTTCAGCATCTTCTACCTCAACATCCCGCCTCTGTGCTTCGACGATGTGAGTCTCTCCTCCTTCTTTCTTTTTATCAGGACACTCATAAGACTTGTGTCCATTTTTTCCACATGTGAAGCATGTTATTACTCCACCTCTTCCTCTTCCTCTACCTCTGGTACGAGGAAAAATATTATTATCAGCATAATCTCCTCTCTGTTTAGTATATTGCCCTCGTTGTGAGCTTCCACCTCTCTCAGTTCGAGTCTGAGGTTTCTTCCAGTCCTCCTTGGGCTTCTAATATTTATCCTGGGCAATTGATTTGCCTCTGGGATGAATTCTGCCTCGGCCTCTCTGACCCTATTTTTGGCTCAGCTTCTCTTCAGCTTTTAGAGCCATCTAATAAGAATCTTCCACCGTTCGGATGGTTATCATGCTCATCTCATCCTAGATGTCGTATCTCAGGCCATTCATGTATCTGGCAACTTTTCATCATCTCTCTCTCGATGACCTTCCCTTATGTTCAGTTTGTAGAATTCTTCAGTGTATTCTTTCACTGTCACCAGCTTTTGTCTCAGGTTTTGCATTCTTCTAAATAGAGTAATCTGATAATCTCTGGGGATGAATTTTGCCTTCATCTTCGCAATCATCCTGTCGCAGCGTTTGATCTTCTGCTTTCCCTTGCAGCGTCTGTCAGCTTGTAGTTCATCCCACCACAATGTTGCATGTCCTTTTAATCTTGTGACAGCATGTTTGACCTTCTTGTCCTCTTCGACATCTTCATAGTCAAAGTATGTGTCCAGATCTCTAATCCAGTCTAGAAGTTCCTCTGCATCCAGATTTCCCTCATAAACTAGAATGTCCATTTTCTCTCTTGCACCCATTCTTGCAATATCCCTAATCAAGCGTTCGCTTGCGGCATCTTCAGCTGCAACTTCCTCTCCTTCATGTTCAACCTCAATTTCACTTTCGGAATCACTAAGATCCCCAGCACTGATTGTGCGTCTCTGTGTTGTCTCCATGTCCTCAAGTCTGATGCATAAGTCATACATCTCTCTCTCCATGGTTGGATCAGTCATCTGCCTATCCCTTCTTCTCGGCATTTCCCTCTCCTCTGGTGGATCGGGTGTTTGCTTGTCCCTTCTCCTTGGAGGCATGGTGAATTCTCCTTTTCCCTGCTACAGAAAGCAAAGAAACCTTTCTGAGCTCTAATACCAAACCTGACGCAGCCCTCCTTATACCCACAGGTTGGAAGGTCACGTGCACAGAATCTTTCCTCTTCCATTGGCCCGAAGAGCTCTCGGAAATGGCTCCTCTATTTCCCTTTCGGGAAATCTGCACCCACAATTAACTTCAAGAAATTCCCCCCTTATACTTCGGGAGATCAGACTTCGCACTTCCATGAATCCAGTGGTCAAGCACCTTATCTCTCAATCTCTGAAAACCCGAAAACAGTCAACGCTGACCCTTTCNTGTCCCTTCTCCTTGGAGGCATGGTGAATTCTCCTTTTCCCTGCTACAGAAAGCAAAGAAACCTTTCTGAGCTCTAATACCAAACCTGACGCAGCCCTCCTTATACCCACAGGTTGGAAGGTCACGTGCACAGAATCTTTCCTCTTCCATTGGCCCGAAGAGCTCTCGGAAATGGCTCCTCTATTTCCCTTTCGGGAAATCTGCACCCACAATTAACTTCAAGAAATTCCCCCCTTATACTTCGGGAGATCAGACTTCGCACTTCCATGAATCCAGTGGTCAAGCACCTTATCTCTCAATCTCTGAAAACCCGAAAACAGTCAACGCTGACCCTTTCNTTCGATGCGCTCGCAAGGTTGACTTTTCAACGGCCTTTCACTCCGTCGGGACTTCGGACTTCATGATATCGTGAATCCTAATGCAAGGAATTTGGGACTTCACCCCATGAAACCCTGAAATAGTCAATGGAGTTTGGCTTTCGTGTCTATAGTGCACCACCTGTCCACCCTGTCGATTCCTGTGGCCCACACGATCCTTTTGTCCCCTCGAGACTTCGTGTTTCGTGATTTCGCGATTCCCGTTGAAAATATTTCAGGACCTCCTCTCGCGAAAACCCAGAATAGAAGTTCACATGTAAATTCAACGGCTCCTGTGGCTTGGATCTACGACTCTACTCCTCCTGAGCTTAGAACCTTTAGGAATACTCGCATTAACTCCCCTACTCCTTCGTGAGATCTGATAGCTCGTGGGACTTCGCAGATTCTCCACAGATAATTCCGATCATCCATCCTTCCCTTGAGAACTTATGTGCGAACTAAGCAAAGTGTCTCTCTCCACGGAACTCATCCTCCTGCGGTCCGACGTTGCTATGCCTTCCTTCCAACTTTCAAGGTACTTGGCCTCTCACCTTCCTTCGACTCCTTCGAAGGTTCAAACCCTTCTAAGATTTCCCACGGCTTCAAGTCTTTCAGAAAACCTCTTGCTCACACCCCTTGCGGCAGACTTTCAAACACATTCAAGTGTTGAACTTCTTTGACTCTGCGCGCAACCTGCAACAACAGTCTCTCAATACTTCGCTCAGGCTCACAACTCTGAGACTTTACTTAGCCTGTGCACTCCTTACACGGCTCTTGTGCCTAGCTGCACTTCTAAGTGAATGAGAACAAAAGCTACCCTATCTGAGCTTTCAGAGACAAACCCCTGAACCCTTTGTCCACGCACTCCTTGCGGACAATTCGACTGCACTCCTTGCAGGAACTCTTTCTCAGATAGAGAAACAATTGAAACTCATTCCTCTTACTCTCTCTCAGATTTCAAACATTCCACAAGAAATAATTCATACATGGCATAAAAGCAATTGCATGACAGAAAGAGTAAAATAACCATGAGCATAACATTCAAAGATGCATACACAGAGAATATTTGAACACCGTGAGTCTGAATCAAAACCTTTTTGTATTAATCCAGAACTTTTGTACATGGAATTCTCACTCAGCTCTCTGCTTCTTTTCTATGCTCTTCTCTTCACGCTAATGTTACAATACACAAGAGGGTGTCTATATCTCATTTCCCTCTTGCGCTCTAAAGCTGTCTAATCTAACATTCATTTTTATCTACTTGCATTTACTATTATAAATGCCTTCTATATACTAAGGACGAGATCGGATGCTCAAGGTCCATTTACAATATTACAAGTGCACTCCTTCTTAATTATCTCATTTAAAATTGGTGCATTAAATTCAAGAAAATTTCAAAATTCGCGTTGGGCGCTTGTCCAACTGTCCATTGTCTCCGCGCTGGCTCGCTTGAGATGCTCCCGCATCAAGTTGTAGCTAAGAAAGTGTACCAGATTAATACAATGTAATGAGAAAAATTGCTTTGAAGATTGAAGATAGAAAGACTCATGTATGTCGGTTAAAGGAAGCTTTGTATGTGTTGAAGCAAGCTCCTAGAGCTTGATATGGAAGGATTGGCAGTCTCCTGACAAGCTTGGGCTTTACCAAGAGTAAAGTTGATTCTAACCTTCACCTCAAGGTTATGAATGATGAGCCAGTGGTGTTGCTACTATATGTATATGATGCATTCTTGACAAGATGAAGAAAATATCATCACAAAATGAAGAAGAAGCTCACTACAGAGTTTGATGGAATACCTAATGCATTATCTCTTAGGTCTTGAAGTTTGGCAAAACATAGAGAATATATTCCTTAACCATGGGAAGTATGCAGTTGAAATACTGAAGAGATTTGATGTGTTGGAGTGAAAATCTATAAATACACCCATGGAAACAAAGTTGAAGCTCTTGGTTGACACTTCATCAGAATTGATTGATGCTACATTGTACAGACAGATCATTGGATCGCTAATGTATCTGACGAATACCAGGTCATATGTAGGTTTTTACTTGAGTTGGTATCTGGTAGAATCCAGACATGTTCACCTTGATGATGCAAAAATTTGATGAGATACCTTAAGGGTACATTGGATTTTGGTCTCAAATATAATGGAGATCATGACTTTGGGATGTTGTTTCAATCTGGGGTCAGCCATGACTTCATGACAAAGTAGGGAGAAATTCATCATTGCTCCAAGCATGGCAGAAGCGGAATACATTGTTGCATGTTCCTCCCATTGTGAAGTTGTATGGCTTCAGATGTTGTTGACAGATCTATTTGATCTAGAGATGGAAGCCATCATGATCCCATTTGATAACCAGAGTTGTATAAATATGATAGAGAACCATGTGTTCCATGATGAGTTGAAGGACATAGAGATCTGGTATCACTTCACTCATGATATGATGCAGAGAGGAGCTATAAAGCTCCAATGTATTGGCACAAATGAACAAGTTGCAGATGTGTTGATCAAGGCCCTGTCTTGTGTAAATTTTGAGCACTTTGGAGACAATATTGATATAGTTCAAAAGGACCTCCCTCGAAAGGGGGAGTGGTGTGAATTATACTATCGTATCCTGATCAGAAGTGGTAGCTCCATTAGGATTTCATATCCTAGGGAATATTTTGATTCCTGGGCAGATCCTTTGGATCTGTCAAAGTACCACAAAATGTTGTTGAGTTTCCAGCCTTGTGTTGTGATGCCAACTTCGTGCTAATGATGTGTTGTCAGCCTCATGTTGTGATGCCAGCTTTGTGTTGATGATGTTGTGTTGCCACCCTCGTGTATTGATGCCATCTTTATGTTGATGATGTCTTTCCAGCCTCATGTTGTGATTCCAGCTTCATGTTGATGATGTTGTGTTGCCAGCCTCGTGTTGTGATGCCATCTTCACTTTGATGATGTGTTGTCAGCCTCGTGTTGTGATGCCAGCTTCGTGTTGATGATGTTTTGTTTCCATCCTTGTGTTGTGATGCCAGCTTCGTGTTGATGATATTGTGTAGCCAACCTCATGTTGTGATTCCATCTTCGTGTTGAATATTCTCATCCTAGTGTTGATGTTGATGATGCTCCA
>SNQJ01S0278612.1:0-11321 GCA_010110895.2 Picea sitchensis | reverse complement strand
CACAATTGGATTGTCGGTGTGGTTGTTTTCCACTCAGGTAATCTTGAATGTAGTAAGTGCTTTGGTTGTAAGCACTTCCCCCCAAGAGCATCAACCTCATGTTGATCCTTCACCTTCTTCACCAGTAATATTTTCTTCACCTTCTTCACTTGCAAAGTCTTCCTCCATTTTATCTTATTCACCGAGCAAAAGCTCCTAGTAACCTGATGGATAAGAAGAAGAAGAAACCAAAGAATGAGAAGAAGAAAAATAAGTAAGGATCCAAACTTCCAACCACTACCAGACATGTTGGAAAACAATCAATTACTGTTAATCGTGCTGGGAGTGTTGATGATGTCAAGATCACCCAAACAAATCCTAAGCCCAACTACCCCTACAGGCTTTGTAAGGGTATCCATCTTCTTAAGGATTGCTCTAGTCTATCCAAGGTTATAGAAGCATGGTCTACACACCCTCTCCAACCCATCTCGTCAGCCTCCAAACAACATGCTGATGACTTCCCATCAACTAGTCACGATGCCATTGGGGAGAAGAAAAGTGGAGTCAAGTTCCCATGTATGTTATGCAAAGGGCGTCATATAACTCATCTTTTCCATCATATGGAAGAAGCCTCAAAATTCCTGGAATACATGACTGTTTCACAAACTCAACTTGCATCTTCTTATCGCAAGCTTACTCTCGACCCACCTGTAGTTGATGGAATGATCAATATGGTCCCTTCATTGGTTAGTCTGGTTAATCATGTAGTCAATCTGTTCACATCCTTAGTTGAACCAGTTGACAAAGTGGTTTATTCGATCCCATCTTCGGTCAATCCCACTCTCCCGTTAGAGAGTGAAACCCAAGTGGTTGATTCGATCCCATCTTCGGTCAATCCCACTCTCCCGTTAGAGAGTGAAACCCAAGTGGTCGATCTGTTTCCACCCGTCAACCCCATTCTCCCCTTGGAGAATGAAACCCAAGTGGTCTATCCGGTTCTATCATCGGTTGATCCCACTCCTCCTTTGAAGAGTGCCAAAGTGGTTGATCTGATCCCATCATCGGTCAATACCACACCTCCTCTGAAGAGTGCCTATGTTGTTGATTCAATCCCATCATCGGTCGATCCTACTCTCTCTCTAGAGAGTAAACCTAATACTACCCAGGTTTTTCTCGTTGATNTCTCCCCTTGGAGAGTGCAACCCAAGTGATTGCTCCAATCCTATACTCGGTTGATGCCACTCTCCCGTTAGAGAGTGAAACCCAAGTGGTCGATCCATTTACACCCGTCGACCCCATTCTCCCCTTAGAGAATGAAACCCAACTGGTCGATTCAACATCGTTATCAGTCAATCCTACTCTCCCGCTAGAGAGTAAACCCGATACTACCCACGTTTTTCTTATTGATACAGAATCTACCGTTCCAGGGGGCATTCCTCCTTCTCCCATGGAACCTCCCCCAAGTAACGAAACCATCCTTTTTAATTGGGGTGTGCTAACTGGACCTCTTCTTCCCTCTCACATTCCTTTCCAGATTACATTGCAAGTTTGTGGTTGGGACGTTCCTTAGACGTTGATAGATGAAGGTGTGTCTGTTAGTATTTTGTCCTCTATTGCTTGGTAGGCTTTAGGTTGTCCTCAACTTGCACCGGTTATGCATAATCTATTAGCTTTTAACAGAAGAACCAGTCAACCTTTAGGGACCCTTCCTTAGTTTCCTGTAACTTTGGGAGGGAAAACTGTCTTTATTGATGTCATGGTAGTCCAAGATCCCTTGGATTTTTCTTTACTCCTTGGGCGAGATTATGTCTATGCCATGAAAGATATTGTGTCCACTCTTTTTCATGTGATATATTTCCCTCACAATGGAAGAATTGTAACTATTGATCAACTTTCATTCATCGGTATTGACTAGATTACCTCCCTAAATGGTTCTTATATGCAGATGGTATCACCCCCGCCACATGTTAATTATATGGCATTGTCTCCCATGCCTTCACCTGCCGATAATGACGAGCCTCTCAATGTAGGCTCCATATCTTATGACTTAGATCCAATAGTTGACATGGTAATCTCTTTGGTAGGGTGATTGGAGCCTAGTCTCCTTACCCCTATTGAGACCCTCAACATGGGTTCTTTCCAGAGTGTGTTTCTTCCATCAAGTGAAGATATCTTGGAGGCCATGGCCAAGTTTTGTCCCTTGACATGGTGTCCTTCCAGAGCACTGTACTTTTGGAAGCCATGATCAAGAAGACAAAAATTGAGCATGGTTTTATTCTTTCAAACTCGTTAAAAAATGAAACCATCTATGAGGATAGTTTTTGCGTCTCTATGGAAACCTCGTTAAAAAATGAAACAAAGGTTATGAGCATAGTTCTTGTTTCTGTGTCAAGATCGTTAAAAAATGACACAGAGGTCTAGGGATTGAACCTGGATTTTCGAGCATAGTTCTTCTCCTGTGTCAAGCTCGTTAAAAAATGAAACAACTTCCCCCTCTATGTTTGAGTCAAGTCTTTCATCTAGTATTTGAAGCTTCATTTCATTTTCCTTTGTCATTGGATGAAACGAAGATTGGGGGGAAATGCTTCTAGCCTCTAGAAGGAGAATATTCTATGGTGAGGTGGACTGCAAATGGTTTGGATCTTACTCGATTTCATGATTTAGTGGGATCATCCTAACCACCTCACCTTATCCTCTTCAACTTATAAAAGGAGAGGAGCTCTCATGGAGAAGGTTAGTTGAATTTGGCTTGAGATTGTTAGCTTGGTTAGATTGGCTTTGAGATTTTGTTTGTCAAGATAGATTGTGAGTAGCTATCAGATCCATGGTCTCATAATCCTTGGNTGTGTGGGAAGTAAGGAATCATTGGAAGGAACCTTACGACATCAAGGCATCCGGTTGTAATCTCTCTTCCTATTATTAATATAATACAGTGGCATGCTTCTTTCCCATAGAATTATCTTTATTTTATTGCATAATTCCTTGATCTTATGCATAGGTTGTCATTGAATATATTCTCTCTGCTTTCACTTTGGTTGGTTTGTGTCTCACTGCAGAATCAATATCACAAGAGCACCAGAGCGAAGCAGGGACAACAAAGACATAAGGAAGTGATATTCAAAGGTATGTCACTCATCCTTTCTTTGATGATAGATCCGATGATTAGAAACTAGGAAAAGCGCCATGTTTTGTCTCGTTTTGTTCTAGATCTAGGTGGATCTAGGGAGATTAGTTTATGTTCACATTTATCGATTTATCCAATAATACTAAGACTTTGGGACTTTGGCAAGTCTACTCTCCTTTTCTTTCTTGGACATGGACCTAACGGTCCAGAATCCTTCCAATAACAGATCCGACGACTATTGTCACTCCTCATTCTAAGCTTTTGATTTATTCTGAATTTTTGAGTCAAAGACTCTATCGACAAACTCCTTGTATCTAGGGACACTCTGAACCTCGAATTGTTTCCCTTTCGACAACAATCCACTCTGAAATATAATTTCTCGTTAACCACTAACATGGCTCATCCAGGCTCACTGTCAAAACCTTGGCTCAGATACCAATTTGTAACGTCTTCGACCATTGACCCCTACCGGGTAACGCTACCCAAACAATCCTTAAACTTTCCTTTACTTCTCTAATACCGATTTCTATGAAATTCCAGCCTTAAACAGCAGGCCAGGCCATGCCATCGAGTAACTTTGCGGAAATAATCACATATAAAACTTATCTAGAAAATAGAGATAACATCTGGTATTCACACTTACACATATATGTCTATCTAATGCAATTAAAAAGAAGAAACATTTAACACATACATGCAATCATATATATATATATATATATATACTGGCATTACTCATTAATTATAATGCAAATACAGATACACAACATACAACAGACACATAATTGGTACTTATCTTTTAATAAACTACCACTAATTGCGTGTAGAAATTCCATGAACCTCCCAGCCTTAGACCACACTACTCATCACGCTCAGTAGTGGGTCACCCATGAGATGGGACTAAAATCCACCGGGCAAGGGAATTCTAGGCCTGGAAAGGACAACAAGGAAGTTGCAAAAAACGACAGGAAGGATATTTTATCCCAGGAGCCACTTATGCCCACAACCCACATACCCTCATTCCCTACACACCTTCTCCACCCCATGAGGGTACACCTTCACTAATACAAGTCCATCGACTACTACACCTCTCGTACCTTGGGCTTCAACAACATGCTGGATTGGAAGTCTCATATTTGTTTAGCTGCTATGGGACTCCCTTCCAGGAGAACTCACTTCCTAGCAAACTCTCTCACATGGGAGAGTTTCTCATAGGCTTGACAATATGCTTCTTCAATTCATCTCCTAATAAACAAAGCAACAACAAACAAGCATGGAAACTAAGAATGGAAACAACCAAACACTAAGACGCAACATGGCTCATGAGAATACAATTGTGCCGGGATTCACATGAGACACACGGGATAAATCAAGTACAACTATAGGATTCCAAAGGTATGTGATAGATACAAAGGTTATGATGATGGATAATTTGTTCAATGCATGAATCCCTGGCAATCGGGAAGGTGACAGACTTCTAGAGAATAGTAAGAGTTGTGAGGAAACTTCCCCCTAGTCTAGACACAAGGATGGGTACCACGCTAGAGTGGGAAGTGAACCCCCAATGAGCTGGCTTTCCCATCTATAAACTGCATGCATCCAGGTTGACACATGTCTTCTTGAAGCCGCATGAGTTCCACTTAGCACTCATTCCCCTTTCTCCCAGGATCTTAGGACAACATGACTTATGTCAACCATAGATTTTTGGAAATAATAATTAGCTTATCCCCTAGGCCTACACACTTATCCCCCTTCCCTTAATCTACCTAGTGGAGCATAGTCCCCCTTAACTCTTCTTCATGGTCGGTTTGCACCCAAAAGTGTAATTTTATTAATGATGCGAGTGTTTACATATACAAAAATCAGGCTCATTGGCCTTAGCATATGGCTCACTAGCCTAATAAAAACATAAGTCTCTTAGCTTATAACCACTCGACTCACCAGCCTATAAACACAATTACAATTCAGGAGGGGCTTAGCCTTGGGATGTTACAGTGGCAACATGTGCATCAAGGCGCGAAGTAGTGTAGCTTCAGAAATTGATAACTATTGGACTGAATTTTGCTTGTAGGTAAGACCTACAAGAAGAGGATGATGAGACTTGGTCTGAAGGGCAAGTGATGAAGTCAATAGGTTGAAGATCTAGTAGATATTCAGTGCTTAAGAGGGAGCCAGACAGTTAGTTCCAAAGGGAGTTGGGTACTATAGTAAGGAGCAGGAGGCTCCACTAGATGCAGGAAGCAATCATGTGTGGCACTTAGTATGATTGAAGCTAAGTATACATGTGAAACAAGTCATGAAGTAGTGTGGCTTCGAATATTGTAGACTATTGGACTGAATTTGACTTGTAGGTAAGACCTACAAGAGGATAATGACGAGACTTGTTCTGGAGGACAAGTGATGAAGTCGACAGGTTGAGGATTCAGTTGATATTCAGTGCTCGAGAGGGAGTTGGATGGTCAATTATAGAGGGATATGGATACTATAGTAAGGAGTAAGAGGCTCTATCAGAGGTAGAAAGAAGTCATGTGTGGCGCTCGATACGGTTGAAGTTGATTATTTGGCAGCATGTGCAGTAGTAGTGTGGCTTTGAGAACTTCTGTCTGGGTTATTTTGTCTCGGACTAGAGGAGACCTACATTTGGTGTGACAACCAGAGTTGCATGAATTTGTCAGAGAGCCCCGTCGTCTATGACGGGTCAAAGCATATCAAGATTAGATATTACTATATCATGGATATAGTGAAAAAGGGAGCAGTGAGGCTCCAATTTCATGACTACAAAGGATCAAGTTGTAGACGTGTTTACCAAGCCGTTGTCGAGGATGAAGTTTGAGTACTTCAGGGACAAGTTTGGGGTTGTCCCTCATCATAGGAAGTTTTCTCATCTAACATGAAAAAGGGATGGAACTGAGACATGTGGAACTCATCTAGCATGAAAAAGGGTTGGCACTGAGTGTTCTCATCCAACATGAAAAAGGGTTGGCACTGAGACAGGTGGAACACATCCATCATGAAAAAGGGTTGGCACTGAGTGTTCTCATCCAACATGAAAAAGGGATGGTACTGAGGCATGTGGAACTCATCCAACATGAAAATGGATAGCATTAATTGTTCTCATCCAACATGAAAAAGGGTTGGCACTGAGATAGGTGGAAATCATCCAGCATGAAAAGGGTTGGCACTGAGTGTTCTCATCCAACATGAAAAAGGGCTAGCATTGAGACAGGTGGAACTTATCCAACATGAAAAAAGGTTGGCATTGAGACAAGAGTGCACATGATCAGGTACTTATGCATCGCAGGGAATGGATGTCCTGGGTACATGTTGTAGCTATTGAGAGATACCCACAAACCTTGGTTGCATGGGTTTCACTATGGATATCGAGGATGTATAGGTTCACATGTTCAACAATCAATGTATGTGATCTCATGTGGTATCAGACTTGGAATCTATGTCTCATGGAAATGACACTTGGTTTGTAGACACTTGGTACAACAGGGATCAATGAGGCTCCAATATGGTGTAGAAGGGACCTGTAAGGCTCCAATATGTAGCTACCGATGAAAAGGTTGCGGATGTGATGACAAAGCCGTTGTTAAGGACAAAGTTTGAGTACTTCAAGGACAAGCTCTGCGTAGTCCCTCTTCATAGGGAGTGATGTCTTCAAATGTTATCACAGGGTAGTGGATTTCATGATGACATGTTGTAGCCATTGGAGAGATACCCACTGGCCCTAGATGCATGTTGAAGAGACGAGGTACAAATGTTATCGCAGGGTAATGGATGTCATGCATAAGATATCCAAGTGTTTTTATGGGAAATTGGATAATCTCATGATGACATGTTGTAGCTATTGGAGAGCTACCCACCAACCTTGGATGCATGTTGTGAAGTAACAAGGGTGCACGTGATAAGGTACAAATGCTTTGCAAGGTAGTGGATGTTTTGGGGACATGTTGTAGTTATTTGAGAACTACCCACATGCCTTAGATGCATTGACTATGAAGTCACAAGGGTGCACATGATGAAGTACAAATGCATTGCGAGGTAATGGATGTCATGGTGACATGTTGAAACTATTTGAGAGGTACCCACATATAATCTTCAAAGGTAATATTAAGAGGTAATCTTGGTATAGTGTATAATGTCTCCCTCGCTGAGAGGGAGTGTTGGTGTTTGGGAAGCATCAGAAATACATTCTACTAGATTGATAATTAATAATATGATTATTAATTATTAAGAAATATTATTAATGTAATAATATATTTATAATATAAAGTATAAATATATATAATAAAGTATAAAGTATAAATATAAAATATATTTATATTATATGTATAATATAATATAAAGTATAAATATATTTATTACCCAGGGGACGCATCTCTTAATGGATGGTCACCATGATCACCATATGTTCTTTATATATAGAACACTCATCATTGTAATAAGATATTCATTCACATACAATATCATCTCTTATGAAAAATTCAACAGTCACTACCACATGTCCCAGTATGGTAGGTCCATGATAAGGGGGAAGAAACTTAGGATATGAAATAATGTTAAAAAATTAAATGTAGGGTTTGTAGAGTTACGAGAATGTAGAGGTAAAGGAGGTAGGTGAGGGGATAAAAAATGGTAAAAATGACTAAGTATGAGGTGAAAAAAGGGGAATGGAGAGTGCATATTAGTGAATGCAGGATTGCAGACCTGCATCCACATTTTAAGAATATGACAAAGTATGAAAAAGGTGAAAAGTGAAAAGTGCANGGATAAAAAATGGTAAAAATGACTAAGTATGAGGTGAAAAAAGGGGAATGGAGAGTGCATATTAGTGAATGCAGGATTGCAGACCTGCATCCACATTTTAAGAATATGACAAAGTATGAAAAAGGTGAAAAGTGAAAAGTGCATTATGGAGGATGCATAAGTAAGAGGTATAATTTGTAGGTAGAGTGATTATGGACCTATGGGAATGCAGACCTACGAGCATGCGGACCTGGGACTTGTTCCAACCCCGCATTTTTACTCCCACATAACTCAAATATTACTAAGTGCTGGAAGAGTAAAACATGGTAAGTGTTGGGGAGGTATATAATGGAATTACATGAAATATGGTACATGAAATATAAAAATAATGTGAATATGGAAAAGAAAAAGAAAATAAGAAAGGGAAATAGAAAAAGAAAAAGTAAAATAAGAGGAATAATAAGAAAACATAATGGCTAAGTAAGGAAATGAGAGTAAGAAATGAAAGAGTGAAAAATGGTTAAGGGTAGAATATGGAGACCAGAGGGGAAGAGGGAAAAATGGTTAAGTATGGAGAGAAGAGTAAAGAATGAAAATTAGAAAAATGGCTAAGTACAAGAAGTGAAAGGAATCGGAGAGTAGTGAGAAAATGAGAAAATGGATAAGTAAGAGATGAGAAGAGAAGTGAAGGGATAAGAGAGAAAAAATGGCTAAGGGAGAGGAGATGGAAAGTGTTAAAATGACTAAGTATGAGAAGAGAGGAGAAATGAGAGGGAAATGCAAGATGAAAAAGGAGAGGGGAAGAAGGGCACAACACTTAGAAAAATTTTCATTCTTCAAAGTTCTTCTTGCAATATCCTTGTCTGACTTCTGGACAAAATCATGAGTATCTTGGGCATACATACTTGTATTTTGATTCCAAAAAATGCATGACAAATATGAGATTGAGGGATACACTATCCACTAATAATTGTTCAAAATTTATTTCTTCTAATACCAATTTTTTTATTTTTCCAAGAGCAATAAATTTAGTTGATCAAAAATTTTGATCAATTTTGATCAACAGGGTGCAAGCACTTTTGGGCCCTAGATATCATTTCTCCCTTCTTGTAGCTTCACTTAGATCAAAGATCAATTGTCTAGGGATACAATCCTAAAGTGATAGAACTTTAGGATTGTAGCCCTAACCCTAACAAGGATAATTCACAAATTTTGGAAAACTAAATATTTGAGATGAAGAAGCACTTATGTTTCTCTCTTAGGGTTTCAATAAACACGAATTCTTGCAGAAAAATAGAAATTTCACCATTTACATCAACAACATACCAAAAATTGCATAAAAATACTTACTTCATCCAAGAAGACATGAGCAAAAAACCCTAATTGCAGAGATATCCATCCAAAATCAACAAAACCATCCATAAGAGAACATTTCAAGCATAATGTATGAGAGAGAAATACCAAGAAGGATGAAATGGTGAATAAGTAGAATTTTTTCCCCAAACATGGTGAGGAATCATGATGATCTAAATGAAAATGAGTTAAATCCTTTATATATGAGCCCAGGCTAGCTCTTTGTCCACATAACATAACATTTGTTCATAAAAGGTGGGGCCAACCCCTCATTTTACCCTTTACAAAATGCTAAATACAAAAATATATCATAAATGAGATACAAGTGTGAGACGTCAAGCCTCCTTAGGAAAGGATAAGGAATCCAAAGGCCACATGGAACCAATCTAGAGTGAAGTGGGAGAAAATGATGTCTCTCCTCACCCCAAGTCATGCCAATCATCACCAGTGCCACATGCATCAACTAAACTCTAGCTCCATCAAACCCTAGAAGATGTTGTCATCATAAAATTAGGGTCAATGTCCAAGATCTATGTGTTTCGTCTAGGATGGAGGGATATGCATCTCATCTCGTTGTTGCTACAACATCCCTAATCTAGTGGGCAAATAATCTTTGAGGTACTTTTTCCATCTTATGGGCTTCCATCCCATTTGTGTGCCATCATGACCGAATTTGCTCATACCAAGCCCATCTGTCCATCATCCAAGGTTCCAAGGATGTGAGAGATGATGTATGAGGGTGGTTATTCATTGGATGACCCACTTCTCTCCATCACACATGCCAAGGTCCTGAAATAAAATCCCAATGTCCTGGGTACATGGCTAGGATGTCCCTCAAAGAACCATCTAAGGGCCATCCAAAACGAAACAAAGTATAAGACAAGTTTATCCAAGGTTCATAAGAAACATTAGTCCTTAAATCATGCAAAGTAAGTTTTAACTCAAGATATAATCCATGTAAACAATTCACCTCAGTATCCCCTTCAAGCATCACACCATCCCATGACCCCATGTGAGTTGGCTAGTTTAAGTATGGGAGGGCCTTCATACAACCCTATTAGGTGTGCCAACCTAGACAGTAGACAAAACAATTCAAGTATAGGGATGGGTCCTAAGGGAAGCATGAAATAAAGAAACCCTTCAAGAGTAAGTGTGATAGTGATATGGTTTTAGGGCTTACTTCGTGGCTTATGGTGTCACTGAATCCATTTCTATGAGTGCCTTTATAGATGGAGTGCTTGCTTGCTTTCGATACCCTTTCCTCGGTACCTTTTTCATTATGAAACCCCTTATTTTACCTTTTGATATCCAATATATCATTTGCAAGTCCCCTTTATAAGGTTTCAAGATTCATTACTTCATTTTTTACTGGGTTGTTGTCCTTTATAATTTGGTGTATTCATTCACATCTGAACAAGGGACGTTACCATTAGAGGGGGTAGAAATAAAGATGGCATGAGGATTTTGTGGTGGCCTTTATTATTGAGCAATAACATTTGTGTATAGAGTAGTTTCATCAACGTCTAGGCTTTCAACCCCTTCTTTTCATGAGAGACTGGACCATGACCCATTACCAAAGTTTGGTACACTATGAGTGGATCTAGGATGGACATTGTTAAGTATGGTGGGGAATGTAATGTTACCCTTGTGAGGCCCCCCCAGTAGTACCCCTTTTCCTTGGGTGATGACAACACGGGACTAGGGCACATAACCGGACCATCAAGGTGAAACAAAGAAACTTACACAATTTCCCAAGCCAATGATCGATTATCCAACTTCAACCAAATATCCTCACCTACTTGCCAAACAAATTAATCACAACACTTTGCATGGAATAAGGAAAAACATACCTCATGGTGATGATGGCTTACCATCTCCCATACATTGGGTTGCTTGGATGTGATGAGCCTTGGTTTGTTGATACTGAGAGGGGGGTGAATCAGTATCAAGTAAAATTTAAAACCTTTTTCAACTTATACTTAAACCATTCAATTATATCCAATGAGAAATTAACAAGAGTATAAGAGTTACACCAATAGACCATGCACAATATATGAGAAATAATCAATAGTTATTGTTCAAGGGAAGTAATGACTTCCAAAGGTAGCTACAG
>SNQJ01S0278610.1:0-11321 GCA_010110895.2 Picea sitchensis | reverse complement strand
GACTCAGACATGAAATACGGCCTCTGTGCTGCCATACTGTTAATTTCATTTAAGGAATTTTTCTCATATAACTAAGGTAGAAAAATCACTTTTAAAAAAAACACTCTTTTAAACTTTTCTGATGCCTGACATTACTCTTTGAACCTTAAGTTTAATCTCGGAACAACAACACCCAAATGACTTATGTTCTTGGCCATACCACTAAGTTAATATCCTATGTTGTAGTGAATGCAACAACACACAAGAAACCCCCATGTAAACCCCTCAACTACCAATTGTATGCCGCAACTAATGCATGCAGTGAACAACAAATGCAACCAACAATCACCTACCACCTCCAACCCCCCACTAAGGACTACAGTTTCCAATGAAAACATTAGCCTTCCAAGCCCAATCAAAACCTTGAAAAACCACAAACTTTAAAAATTGCATAAAACTATTTTATGCTTTGGTAAGGATAACTTTAGGCAAAGGCAAAAAGTTAATACTCGTACAATATATTTTAGATTTATGTGTAAATGTTATATGTCCTACACGGACATAAAAAAAATTGGTTAACATAGACTTAGTGCACATATAATAATTAATTTATTTATTGATAATAAAATTTAACAAGAGAAGGGTTTAAATTCGCATATAAACTTTAAGTAGAAAAAGAATAGAGAAGATTAGAACTAAGCAAACACAATACAATGAAATATTTTAAGAGAAACAATGAAGGTTAATTAGGATAACAAATTACTCGAATTTAATATTGAAAATTTTAAGGATACTCTCAGTATATTGAAAGAGGGCTTTTGACTTTTCTTTTAAGGGTTATTTTTAGATTTTATGATTTTTTTTTTCATCAAGAAATAAGGTGTGGGAAATTGATCAATATTTCTTTACGTTTGTGGATGATAAGGGTGATAAACAGTTATCACAAGGACATAAAGCTTGAATCCGTGACCTCTCCGTACCTAGAGAGTATGCACACATCTTACTAATTATGTTATCCCATGAAACTTAGATTTTATAATTTTTAAAGATAAAAAGTTAAAATTGCATGGAAATATTGATTTTTAAAAAATTCCCTTAAAATGAAGAAGATCAAAGAACCAATTTGTAACATGAAATATGTAAATTTAAAGATTTGAAATTTGAAATAAAGATTATATGTTTAAATAATAATATTGTGATGTAAATGATTATTGTGTTGAGAGACATTTTGAAATGTAGTATGATAGAGTATGTTATAAAGGGAAAGCTTGTTACAACAGAAAGAAATGGGAGCAGGCGTTTACTATGCTCATAAAACCAATTTTGATGTAACATGTAAAAGTAATGATTTTAAATTTGAAATAATAATATTTTAATATAAATGATTATTGTGTTGAGAGGCATTTTACAATGTAGTAGTATGATAGAGTCTGTCATACAGGGAAAGTTTGCTATAACATAAAGGAATGGGAGTAGACATTCACTATTCCCATATAAAGTAAAAGGTATTCTTATGGTAGGATTCTAATGGTCAATTTGCTAGGGTTTGGGATCCCGTTCAATGTAGTATGATACAAATGTTACTATGTTATATGAGTAGTAGTCAGTTTACAAGGGCTTGTGATCGTGTCCAATATAATATTATGATATAAATGTTGTCATGTTACATGAGCAGTATTGATATTAATTTCAAAATAATAATAATAAACAAATAAATAATATATATATATATATATATATATTAATAAAAAAAATTATAATATATATATCAATTCAAATCTATTTTAATTTCAGATTTATTTAATGTAGAGAGGATTCAAATTTCTTGAAATGCAAATTTTTTTGGATGCAAAATTGAGTAAAGGTTTATAGCTTAAAAGATTTGATCATTCTCGACACTTCATAAATTCGAAGATAAGATGAATCCAGATTAATGTATTTTTACATTCAAACATTCATGAGAAAATATCTTTGGTAGAGATGCATGATACATAGTGGATATTAAATTTTAATATATAAAAGAATATTTTTTAGATATTGCATGAAAATCATGAATAAATTAATAACAACTTATAGAATTATTAAAAGTGTAATAACATTATTCTAGATTCAATGTCTCTCCAATAACATATTCTTTAAGTATGCTTGTATTTACAATAAGTATGAGTATATTTGCATATTCAATTGAAATTAAGTGCAAACTCCTAAATAACTTTGATGAAATAAATATCTCAAATCACAAATTCTTTATTAAAAAAATTAAATAATTAAATATTACAAATTAAATTCATTTGTCATATTGAAAAATACCTGCTTTTCACATTAAAATATCTCTCAAAGAAATTAGATATAGTTAAAAGTGCTTAGTGTTGGTTTGGGTCGTCTTAGTAGGTAACCCATTACGTACTGCACACGATTAAAAAAAAAAAACCTTTCTCAAATCTCGTTAAGCATATTAATATATATTGAAATAAATAAATAAAGTGATAGCACAAACTTATAATGCATTGATTCTAACTAATATCAAGTACTTAATTCAACCTCAAATCTAAAATTGAAAACAAGTAATTTAACAAAAACAAGTAATTTAACATATTGCACGGTCATTTAGGTGGGGGAGAAGAGACATCTTCAT
Source organism: Picea sitchensis (assembly GCA_010110895.2). Taxonomy (NCBI): domain Eukaryota; kingdom Viridiplantae; phylum Streptophyta; class Pinopsida; order Pinales; family Pinaceae; genus Picea; species Picea sitchensis. The sequence continues at coordinate 8,707 of SNQJ01S0278610.1, read as the reverse complement.
AAATTAATTAAATATGAACAACAATGAAACCATATACTTGGTTGATGTTGTTGGCACTTTTGCCACTAAATCCAAGTTCTTCTTGTCTATATCACTTATCAACTTCTATTCTACGTACAATTTCCAACTTTATTGTGTTTAGGAAAACTAAGAAATATTTTGACCCAATTGAAAGTAAAAAACAAACTCAAAACTAGGTAGCTCTGATGAGGGGAAATCAATGAAAATCAAGGGCAATTCCTCTAGCATATACTTGTTCTAAGGGGCAATGCCCCTTCTCCCAACATAAAACTCCAATTTATACCATGAAAAGGTAGTTAATTTAGTTAGGGATAGATATTATGCCTATATAAGTGTAAGGACTCCATAATCCCCACCCAAACACACACATTTTGTGCATTTTTAATAATTTTCAAGTCATTTTGAAGACGCTCGCAGGTTTAATGGAGACCCGTGAGGAGTGCACAAGATGATTTAAGATAAGTCACATGTATTTAGATATGAGCTCAGAAATATATGAAATGATTAGAAAGAGGATGGAATAATCATAAATAAGTGGCCAACAAGGCATTATTAGTCAAGGGTGACCAAATAAGGCTATAACAATGTGCACACACATATCTTCGTTATATCTTATTGCTCATTCTTATGAAGCAGAAGAATTGTCTTCTAAACTCCTCCTTTCTTACCGAGCAAATTCAAGAAACGAGGTTTTCTTCTAGTGTCAATATTTTATATTTTGATGTTGAACCTCTCTACCCAAGCATCACTATGATATAAAGCTTGGTTTCTTTGATAGAAATGTTTATAGAGCATGCCAATCATTAATGAGGAGATACAATTTATAGAGATGATTATGTTTCTTTTTAAATTAGTTCTTAAAGAATATTACTTAGAATTTGACAATATATCCTCTAAGAAAATTAGGCATACCGCCATGTATAACAACTTTATTGTAGTATACATGTATGTGTTCCATTGATGTCTTGAGAAAAATTTAAAAGAGATATTCGTTCTTCACAATCTTAGCTTTAAAAAAAAATTATTGATGCCCTTAAAAGATGATGAAGACAAGAGAAGAATTGTAAATCATGTTTACTTGGTACAATACCTTGTACCTCAAGAATATAGGGATCACTCTCTCTCCCACCACATTATGGATTTACTTGACAACACTTTATTTAAGGATGGTGGTGTTTTTTTGGAAATTTAACATTTTGTGCCATAAGAAGCCCCAAAATGCTTAACAATATATTATTTTTCATGGTGGGACCCCGAGTTATATGAGAGCATTTGATTTCAACTAAATCCATAGATATTTGCATAGGAAAAAATGATTCTCGAAGCTTTATTGTGCAAAGGAATTTGTTCTATAAACATATTTGAACTAGAAGACATCTATGAGAATTTACACTACAGTGTTTTGGTAAAGTCTTTATTGGAGATAAGACAACATTATTTGATCAACTACTATATTTTACTAAAGTTTGAAAGAAAAAGATGACCTCCTTTATATTAAAATTAGACAATAACAAATCTTCCAAATTCATAAACTTGAGAGCCCTATAAACCTTACATTATTTCAATTTTTTGAAAAAGACACAACACTCACATATGTTACACCCCATAATTAGTTAGATTAACTTTTAAAAAATGGGTTATTTTATTATGTTTAATAGTTTTTCCTCGTCAAAGAATCAAAATAAAATTTATTTTTTAGGGTGAGTTTGTCACATGAGGTGTTTTTATTGAAAAAACATTTTCACATATAAATTATATTTTAAAACTTCCAACTATTACATAAATTTATTTATGAGTTCATCATAAATGAAACTAGGGTGAGGGAGGGGGGTAATATTAGAGAAAACATAATATGCTTTCTCTAATAGTACCCCTCTCCTCCACCCTCATATGAGGGTGGTAATATGTTTTCTCTAATATTACCCCCTCCCCATATTTTCTCTCATATTAACCCTCTCCCCCACCCTCATATTACCCCGGGGGGTAATATTAGAGGATATGCAATTTATAGAGATGACTGTGCTTCTTTTTAAATTAGTTCTTAAATAATATTACCTAGAAGTTGACAATATATCCTCTAAGAAAATTAGACATACCACCATGGATAACAACTTTATTGTAGTATACATGTATGTGTTCCATTATTGTCTTGAGAAAAGTTTTAAAGAGATATGCATTCTTCACAATCTTGGATTTAAAAAAAATATTATTGATGCCCTTAAAAGTTGTTGAAGACAAGAAAAAATGTAAATCATGTTTACTCATTACAATACCTTGTACCTCAAGAATATAGGGATCACTCTCTCTCCCATAACATTATAGATTTACTTGACAACACTTTATTTAAGGACAATGATTTTTTTTTGGAAATTGACATTTTGTGCTATAAGAAGCTCCAAAATGCTTAACAATATATTCCTTTATATATTTTTTTCATGGTGGGACCCTGAGTTATATGAGAGCATTTTACCTCAACTAAATCCATAGATATTTGCATAGAAAAAAATGATTCTAGAAAATTTATTGTGTCAAGGAATTTGTTCTATAAATATATTTGACATTCATGAGAATTTACACTACATTTTTTGGTAAAGTCTTTATTGGAGATAAGAAAACATTATTCGATCAACTATATTTTACTGAAGTTTGAAAGAAAAAGATGACCTCCTTTATATTAAAATTAGAAAATAACAAATCTTCTAAAATCATAAACTTGAGAGCCCTATAAACCCTACATTATTTCAACTTTTTGAAAAAGACATAACACTCACATATGTTACACTCGAGATCTTACAAAATCATAAACTTGAGAGCCCTATAAACCTTACAGTATTTCAACTTTTTGAAAAAGACACAACACTCACATATGTTACACCCCAGATCTTTCAAAATCATAAACTTGAGAGCCCTATAAACCCTACATTATTTCAAATTTTTGAAAAATACACAACACTCACATATGTTACACCCCAAAAATAATTAAATTAACCTTAAAAAATTGGGTTATTTTATTATGTGTAACAGTTTTTCCTCGTCAAAGAATCAAAATAAGAGTTATTTTTTAGGGTGAGTTTGTCATATGAGGTGTTTTTATTGAAAAAACATTTTCACATATAAATTATATTTTAAAACTTCTAGTTGTTACATAAATTTATTTATAAGCTCATAAAAAATAAAACGAGGGTTGAGGTTGGGGTTGGGCTGGGGGTGGGGGGTAATATTAGAGAAAACATGGGGATGCGAGTAATATTAGAGAAAACATTATATGAGGATGGGGAAGGGGGGTAATATTAGATTAACCTTAAAAATATAGTTATTTTATCATGTGTAACAATTTTTCCTCGTCAAAGAATCAAAATAAGAGTTATTTTTTAGGGTGAGTTTGTCACATGAGGTGTTTTTATTGAAAAAACATGTTCACATCTAAATTATATTTTGAAACTTCCAACTATTACATAAATTTATTTATGAACTCATCAGAAATAAAACTAGGGTGGGGGAGTGGGGTAATATTAGAGAAAACATGGGGAGGGGGGTAATAGTAGAGAAAACATATAAACATTATATGAGGGTGGGCGAGGGAGGTAATATTAGATAATATGTTACATTATATGAGGGTGGGCGAGGGAGGTAATATTAGATAATATGTTACATTATATGTTAGAGAAATAGAGAAAACATATTCTCTAATATTACCCCCCTCCCCATGTTTTCTCTAATATTACTCCCTCCCCCAGCCTCATAATATATTTTCTCTAGTATTACCCCCTTCCCACCCTCATAATATGTTTTCTCTAATATTACCCTCTCCCCCACCCTAATAATATGTTTTCTCTAATATTACCCCTATGTTTTCTCTAATATTACCCCTATGTTTTCTCTAATATTACCTCCCTTCTCCCCTCTCATAATATGTTTTATCTAATATTACCCACCTCCCCCTACCTTTATATGAGAGTGGAGAAAAAAGTAATATTAAAAAAAACATACCAATTTAAATATAACTAATTTAAATATAGCTAAAAGTAAAATAATAATAATATTTCAAATTATTTATATTGTATAATATATTGGTTTTTTTTTCATCTTTCACTCTTAAGAGGTACTAATCATCTTCTCATGAAGCTCTATCATTAAACTTAAACTCCACTATTAAATATTTAAAAGTGAAAAGTGTTTTGAATGTTTAAACTCAAAAGTTACTAGTCATTAAATATTAAACTCAGTCATTAAATATTTAAAAGTGAAAAGTGATTTTAATGGCTAAACTTCGATATATGTGTTGTTTGAGTGCCTCATTAGTTGTAGAAAGTAGTAACTTGAAGGGTGGTGTATAGTTGGAAAGAATGACTTGCTTACATGTTTAATTGATTGGTGTATGTTTTGTTTGGGTGCCCCCTTAGTTGTAGAAAGCAGTAATTTGAAGTGCGGGGGTGAAAGTGTGGGGGTGTGGTTAGAAAGAATGACTTGCTTACACATTTGAACAAATGAAATGTTGATTTGCTTACACATTTGATCAAATGAAATGTTGGTGGAGGACATCGAATAGGAAAGAATGTGAAGTTTATTTGAATTTTAATTTGCACTATTCTTCAATGTTATTTTAGGAATAAGTCTCCAAACCCTATCGAAATGGAAATTTTGAAGGAGAATGTGTAAAGGTGGGCATGGGAAAACTAGTAGTTGTGGATAAAATGAAATTGGTGATGGAATTAGAGATAACATTGGAGAAAAGAATGTACATGTTTAAGTGATTGGTGTATGTTTTGTTTGGGTGCCCTCTTAGTTTAGAAAGCAATAATTTGAAGTGTGGAGGTGTGGTTAGAAAGAATGGTTTACTTACATATTTGAACAAATGAAATGTTGATTTGCTTATATATTTGATTAAATGAAATGTCGGTGGAGAACATTGAATAGGAAAGAATGTGAGGTTTATTCGAATTTCAATTTGCACTATTCTTCAATGTTACTTTAGGAATAAGTCTCCAAACCCTATCGAAAATAAATGTAATGGAAATTTTGAAGGAGAATGTGTAAAGGTGTGCATGGAAAAACTAGTAGTTGTGGATAAATTGAAATTGGTGATGGAATTAAAGATAACATTGGAGAAAAGAATGTGATGAAGTTGAAATGATAATGTGTGGTTATGATAGGTGCAAGAGATTGTATGAAATGATTGAGCTTTTATTTTAAGAAATTTTATGTTGTTCTTGTCCTCTTTCATAGTTCAAACTCATGTATTCAAACTCCTTGTAAGTTATATTTTATTTTTAGTAACTATGTTTCATCATTAAATACCCATACATATATAATATTATAAGTTATTAATGAATCTTTTTGTTATTAGTTTATTATTAGGTTAATTATAAGTTCATAAGCATATTGTTACATCGTTCTTGTTATTTTTATATCCCCTCTAAATTATGGTTTGTCATGTAAATAGTTGTGCCCCTTATTACAAACAAATAAATATTTCTTCCTCATGGAATGTTGATAGTCTCTCAAAATTGTTTTTGGAATGAGACTGAGCATGTTACATATTCCTTGTTTTTGGTGGGAGCAACAATAATTAATTCCATATTGTAATATGATTCCCTATTAAACATGGACATTTGAAACCACAACTATGTGAATGTATACTTCAAAAATGTTGATACATAAAATGTCATCCAATGACATATGAGGTGCAACTTATAATGGATAATAGATAGCAATCGGGCCAAGGGCTCTATGGCTAGGTTTTGCTAGCCGCATCCTTGTTATTCCTTGGAGATGGGCGAATGCGAGAGAAGGTGTGAGCCTCTACCAGGGAGACTGCGGTCGAGGGCGAGGACATGGCTACCGGTCTGGGCTTGCGGGGGAGAGGGCATGGGCAAGGATACAGGTCTGGGCAAACGGAGCCGAGGGCAAATGCAACCAGGGCTTGCAGATTTGCAGAGCGACGTGATGGATGCAGGGCGTACGTGGGTCAGGCGGTGGTGGAGGAGGAGCATTATTTTCTTGAGTGTTTGGGAGTGGTGGTGCTCAAAAGAAGGTGAAGTTTCGATACTCCTGTTTCAGAGTCGATTTTTTTTTGTTGTTTCGTCTTCAGCCATAACCCCAATTGCGCGACTTTTTTGGTGCTTGGATGGACACTTCCAGGGTTTGTTGTATTGGGGGTTTTGGCTTCTCTTTGGTTTTTCTGGTCTCTCATAACCTTTTCCGCCTTTGCTTGAAGAGGTTTTGAACCAGAGCTTTGAGGTCCACATTGGGGGTGTGTGGTTTATTTTTTAACACTTTGAGGTCCTTTGAGAGTGTGCAGTGTTGGATAATCACTTTGAGGTCTTTTCGGGGCGTGCGACATCTGGTTCAGTTTCTTTTCTGTGATTTGTTTGGGGTTTTTACCTCTGTTTTGTTTCTCTTTTACAACCTGCATGCTGGTAATGTTTGTATGAGGGAAATTTTGGTATTGGGAGATGGAATGGACCTTGGAGTATCCATTTGATGTTGTTTGAACTATCTGGTGATGGACCTTTGTAACCAATCGGTTTATATTTTAAATTTAATATAAAGTGAAATTTTGGAAAAAAACTTATAATGGATAATAACTACTTTTTTGTTTTTGGTGGGAGCAACAATAATTAATTCCATATTGTAATATGTTTCCCTATTAAACATGGGCATTTGATATGACAACTATGTGAACGTACACTTCAAAAATGTCGATACATAAAATGTCATCCAATGATATATGAGGTGCAACTTATAATGATAATAACTACTTTTATTATAAGATGTTGATACATAAAATGTCATCCAATGACATATGAGATGCAACTTATAATGATAATAACTACTTTTATTATAAGATGCCGATACATAAAATGTCATCCAATGACATATGAGGTGCAACTTATAATGATAATAACTACTTTTATTATAAGATGTCGATACATAAAATGTCATCCAATGACATATGAGGTGCAACTTATAATGATAATAACTACTTTTATTATAAGTTTTGTTGCAATAATTTAACCCAGAAAAAACCCACTTGTGTAAATAATTCAATTTTCTTCTTTACTTATAAATTGTAAATTGGTGAATCATACCCTATAGATCAAATACCCATACATGTTGTATTTTTATTTCCGCATCTTTCAATCACTCAAAATCTTACTTAGATTATGTAAAAGAGTTAAGGTCAACAAGCCTCCACTTATGAGATTGGAATCATCACAATTCTAGACCTTAAAGCTTCTTCTTAGGGCACTTTGGCCATAATTCTCCAGCCTTATATAATAGTGTCCATGCCAACTCCAGTAAATAATTTATCCTTATATGAAGCTTTGATATCCTCCGTAGGAAGATTAATTTTTGTTTTTTTGTTGTCATACATGCTAATGGGACATGTAGTTAAAAACAAAGGTTGGTAAGGTTATTCATATATTTTAATTTTTTGGATTTCAAAAATAATACAAAATGGAAGAAATTTTTTATAGATAAAACTGTGTGAGAGGTTTTGAAATGTTCAACATTTTGAGTGGACATTCCACTCATCATTAGGGACATTCTTATGGGTGAAGTGTCCATTCAAAACATTGGACATTTGGAAACCTCTCACACAGTTTTATCTAGAAAAAAAATATTTTATTATGACTAACCATGAAAACCTACATACTCAAATAATACACAATGATCTTGTAAGAAACAATGTTATATATATTTGTATGGATTTCCTTTATATATAGGTCTTGGATCATTGTAGGATAAACATGTACCTAGACCCCCTAGAAGATCGTTGTTATAAAAATAGATTACATATTTTTTAATCATTTTCTACTACACATGTAGACCATCATTGTGTGTGTAGTCTCATAGGGACCATCTCATATGGACCATCACGAGTAAGAAATTTTATTTATGATGCATTACTAGATAGTGGCTAGTTTTGATGACAATCTACCTTTTGATTACAATGTAGTCTAAATGTTCTACGTTTTTATTCTTTTCTGGGTATTTTTTCGACGAATTCAGTTTAAAAACCGACCATAAAATTTATAAAAATAGTTGGAATGACATATTTCAATGGTTTAAGATACATATTTCGGGCACCCTGGGGTTTTGAAGGTGTTGAATCCATTTATGCATTTAGAAACACGATTTGGACACTGTAAAATTGTGATTTTGTCAACAATCACACTACCAAATTTTGGTAATAGTCACTAAAAAAAAGTAAAAAACTTAGAACATTTAGAGTACTCCTTTGATTACGATCAAATAAGTTTTTGTTGTTATATCTAAAAAAAATATAATAGTGAAAGCATAGCCCACAACAAAGTAATAATAGTTTAGAAAAAGAACACATGCCATGTCATCATAAACTAAAAATTTTAAACCCATGTGATGATTTTGATAGATATTATATTGTAGTTCCATGTAATGATTTTGATAAATATTATATATATATATATATATATATATATATAAGGAAAATAAATAATATTTAAAGTATTTAAATTTGAAAACTTGGAGTGGTCCCATATGTTCTTCCTATGCTTATAAAAAAAAGTCTATTTTGTATAATCAATATTATTAATAGTTAAATACATTAAAAAAAAAACATTACAAAGATTAGATATTTCAATCACACATTTTATGGTCATAATCTAATCATTCTATGTTTTGGTATTTTTTAGGCAATATT
>SNQJ01S0278609.1:8392-19713 GCA_010110895.2 Picea sitchensis | reverse complement strand
TTGAACGTGAAAAAGCATTGCTACTCATGCGACAAGATTTGAGAGTTTTATGAGTTCAGAAAGAGAAGAAAAACGACCTTAGATCTTAAGTATCAAAACATTTGAAAATTTGTGCGAGGTGAAAAACAAGGGCGGCTCCAACAGAAGGGATCACCTATTTATTAGGACTCAAATTCACAACAATTTGAGATCTGTAGACTAATGAACCTATACACAGTCATGATTAAAGAAGAGTTAAATCAGGATCATTATGAATAAAAAATAAAAAAACAAAAATTATATTATTTAAATTTTAATATTATCATTTAAATGAAGAGCTGCAATGGTTCAAAATTCAAATAAAGGGACACAATGCTTCAAATCTCACACTAGTTGGAAGACTATATAAAAAAGAAAGAATGGTGATAAGAAAGTTTCTCTGTAGTCTAGATCAGAATATCAAAAGGAGAAGCAAAGTCCAGGAAGGAAAGATGAAGATACTTATGTAGTGAGGGTGGAAGGGAGGAAGGAAGGATTCATATCCTTTACTATGTAAACTGTGAAAACAAGGGAGTTGGTTCTTCCTAGGGTTGGTTCCCTAAAGACAAGGGAGTTCATGCTTCCTAGGGTTCGTGACCTAAAAACAAGGGAGTTGGTGCTTCCTAGGGTTAGTGCCCTAAAACAAGGGAATTGGTGATTCCTAGGGTTGGTGCCCTGAATAAGGGGATTTGTGTCTCCTAAAGTTGGTTCTCTAAAGAGGATTGGTGTCCTTCACAAACACAAGATTATTATTTATAAACTTTGTAATGCTTGTTGAAGTATACTTATATAATTGATTGTTTAAATACAAAGTCCATTGTTGATAATTAGAATAAAAACTTAATTACTAATAGTTTAAAAAGTTAATAATGATTCAACCCCCCTCTTAGTATTTCCAACATTTGGTATCAGGTCAAGTACCTTCAACATGGTCTAATAACTAGAAGGTAGATCCTAAAATAAATGGATCAACAAGAGGGAATGTCTTCCAACAAAGCACCATTGTTTAAAAGAGGTGGTTATTCTTTCTGGAAAATAGGAATGAAAATCTACCTGTTGGCTCCTGGTTTTGATGTTTGGAAATATATAGTAGATGGTTACAATGCACCAGCTACTCAACCCACATATATTGTAGGAAAGAAGATTTGTAATGACAACTCAAGAGCAGTAAATTCCATTCTAGGAGGATTAAAAATCCCTATATTTTTTAAGGTAATGCATTGTAAGTCAGCTAAAGAGATCTGGGACAAACTAGAGGTTATATATGAAGGATATAGAAAATCCAAGGAAGAAAAAGTACAAATCTACAGAGATCAGTGTTGGCACAGGGGCAGACCCAGTGTTCAATGCTACAACAACGCACCAAAAAAGCCCTAACTACCGGCCCTTTCAGCAACACCTACGAAGCAAATGAAGTCTCACCCGAGGTAGAGGCAGGGGTGGTTGCAAGACTCAAGTGTCTGCAAATTTAGATGGGAAATATATATGTGATTTTACTACTTAATAAAGCACTCAGCACCATCAGTTCCTCAATATGAAATCAATATCCACTTCGCTAATAAAGAAGGGCTTCGCAACATCCACACTAATCTAATGTATTTAAGCACTTATCATAGGTAAATAGATCAGATCGAGAAGATAAAGCACTAAGCATAGCCATATATATCAGATCTAACATTCTCACATATAATAAGCACAAATCATAAGTATATCTATCAAACCACTTAGCAAATAACATGTGAACACATCAATACAAAGAACAAAGAAGCATAACACAGTGTTTACGTGGTTCGCCCCCAACCTGGGGCTATGTCCACCAAATCTTATCCTTTATTGTCTTCAGTCAATCGGTTACAAGCACAGAGCCTCAAAACCCTTACTCCGCACAGGACAGAAGATCTGTGCAACTCACTAGATCCTTATTCCTTGCATTACATCACAAAGCATTCCACAGTCTGTTACAACCACTTGCACTTAGCTTTGCAAGTCTCTTATAGTCATGCACAAATCACTTATAGACTCTACTTGCACTTAGCATACATTCACATTACATAGATGCATCATACTTCTATCTAGCATAAGCATCTATTTATATATACAAAATAGGCCTAAACATGGGTAAACCCATGGGTCGATGTCCCATTCTCATTACATATTCCCACATCCCAAAAAGGACCCAAAAAGGGGCTGAGATCCCATGATCTCCACTTCGTCTTGTGCTCCTCCTTTGACAGGTTGTCGAAGTCCCAAAATAGGTCAACATGACCAAGAATCTCCCAAAACTTGGTCAAGGGACAACATGCCCTCAACACTCACCTGTGACGTGTCTTGAGTCACTCTAGTCTGATTAGTTCTACTTGGAATGCCTCGAGTTTGGCTTGAGCTGCTTCGACTTGCTTCTTTGATATGGAATTTTTCTCATCAAACTCCTAGATAATTGTGTCATTCACTGACCCTTCTAGGCATTGTTCTGCTATGGTGACAAACTATTCAAGCTCTGCTCCTCATCTTTCAACCTCTGTAAACAATTGATAGTCCTTATCTTGCACAGGTTGGATTTGTTGAGTTATTTCCATAAATTTTCTCCGGATCGTATGGATCTACTGTTGGGTAGTGCATTTCTCTTGAGATCTCTTCATTCTATCTAGAGTTGATAGGCCCTTCAACTGTGCATGTAGTGTGTCTGCGTGCTACTTTGATTCCTGGAGCTGCGACTCCAGTGCCTGTAACTCTGGGTTCTCAACGAGCTTATCATACGTTTGGGCACTGCGATTACTCAGCTACTTGCACTCCTCGACAAGAGCCTTTAATATCTCAACTGCGCTCCTGGCGGTTTCTTTCCTTTGGTCTCTTACATCTTGTGAAGTATCAGGCACTATGCATAGCTCCAAATCTACTATGCATTGTTTTAGTTTCTGAATCACTTCTTCAAGTTGTGCCACCTGTTGTGGGACTCTCTCTTCGGCCTTTACTTCAACGACTATCACAGAGCGAAGTGCTCTGTTGACCCTTTCCTTTACTTTGAGTTKCTCTGCGAGAAACTGTTCCTTACTTTGCTGCAGTTTTTCTCTTTCTTCATCCCACTTTGCTTGGAGAGCAAGMTTTTCCCATTCTTCAACACTACGTTTCTCTAGAAGGTCTTCTTTTACTTGTGCTAAAGCCTAGGTGGCTTTCATTTTTTCCTCCTTTTCTTGTCGAAGGCGAGCTTCAACTGTATCAACAATTTGGTGGAGTTGAKATGGCTCATCTCCCAGTTCTATTGTTTCCAATGGMAGAGGCACAGTGGAAACTGCACGACTAGACTGTAGTGCTTTCTTCACCCCTTGAATTTCAACCTTAATTCGATTGTATATCTCCTCTTGCTTATCCTCTTGCTTCTTTGCTATCTCCAGTGAAGAATCATTCAGGGTTGCTATGATGAAATTGAAGTCATCTGAGGTGAGGGTAGTTTTCATTTTGGTCATAGAGGATTTCAATTTATTCTGAGAAGAAGGCTTCGGGGGGGAAACCTTCCTTTTCTTCGAGGGATCCTCCTCATCTATAGGTGGTGTAACCTCACCTTTCTACTGTTCAACTTTGGTGCCATCTATCTCTCCACCATCTCCTCCTTTCTCAGGTGAGATGTAAGTATTCTTTGTTGAGGTACTACTTACAACTTGGGCTTCTTGATTTTTATTTGTCTTGTTGGGTCCAGGTGTATCATGCGCTACTTATGGACTGTCAATGTCAGACATCTACGAAGGATCTACTGGAATGAGGAGGTCCACCGACCAGTCTTTAGTAATCTCTTCTAAGTCCTCCTCTGTCAGCTTGTAGTAAGACTGAAGTTGTTGCTCGTGCTCGTCAACACGCACTATAATATAAATGAAATGGTAGTCTGTGATGAATTTCATTAAAGGTTGAAACCTATGGAGAGTATTCGGTGTGATGCGAGGCTTGAACTGGATGGTTGTCTTCAGCTGGTTGTAATAGGTATGGAACATGACATTGAACTTCCATTTCTTGTTCATGTCACTGGAATACCACATTGTATTGAACTTCACGGCCAGAGGTTCAAAGGGCTCGATGTCCGAGAAGGTTGAACCTTCCGGCATTTCCCATGTGATGAAAGTGATTGGGATTAGAAGCCAGGTAAAGTGGAACTCACATCCTTGATATTGTGCTTCCATGTAGTCCAGTTCCAACTGGTTCACCAGGTACTTTGCCTAATTCATTTGTAGGCCCTCCACACACTTCCCTACAAGGTCGACTACAAAACCAGTCACTTGGGTGGGTTGGTTCTTGAGAACTAACTTTCCTGCGATTAATTGATAGGCTAGGTGCACTACGTTGCTCTGGATAGAGGCTACCTTGTAGCCTCATGTTCCCTTCTCGACATCTCCATAAGTTTCCTTGATCCTTTGTGTGAGAGCATGGTCCATGGCTTTTCCAGGGTAGAAATATTGTGGGTTGGGTCCTTTCATACTCAACCCTGTGATCCAATTAATCAACGTCAGATCCACTGTTATACACCGATTTAACCACAAGTCTCTACTATGGTAATAGGACAACAACATCTTGACGCATGAATTCAATTCTTGGTTCCTTCCGAAGTGAGGAATCTTCATGACATTCAACAGTGTGGACTGTGCAAGGTTCATAGTCCATTACTGGGGAACTATCTTCAAATTCTTTCCCTTTGTTCTGGTCAGGTACTTATGTGGGGCAAGCATGTTGTAGACCTTTCTGTCGCCGAGTTTGAAGTCACTAAACTTCAACACTGCAATCTTTTCTTGATCTGTGTGAACTGCACATATCCCTTACAAGAAGTACACAGTGACCAAAGCGTACTCAAATTCTTTGGGCACACTGTCTTGATTGATTGCGTTGCTTAGAGGTGGTAGATAGGCGGGTAAAATTATCATAATCAACTTAGCATTTGTGAGATCATCTTTATGCTTGGTTTTATTCTCATCGGCTGGTCGGGATGGTCCGGCTTGAGCAGTGGATAGAGAGGCTAGCAGTCCTCTCATGGATGATGTTTTTACACCTATGGATAATCCTCTCTTCGACTTTCAGTCATCAGGTTGATCAAAACTTCTTCAACATCTTTCTCTGCGGTGCTCAATTCTTCTGACATACGCACTCGGGGTGAAAAAACTCGGGTTCAGGGAAAAACTTATACATAGTACTGAGATAGAGAGCAATAGTGTGATGATCATTGTATAAACTCGTCTTAGTCTACGGGCTCAAATTATCAATTGAAAAAAGTGTTCTCGGTGCATGGCACGACAGGATAAATAGGGAACTTGACAACGGTTTTCTTGCAATGGGTATGAGCCTCCATTAACTATTGTTTGGTCCATTATGGCATGGTTCAATGGTTTTATGATGAACCATAATTTCCTTTCTTCCTGCTTGGAGCGTCGATCGAATGGTTATAATGTCCCGAACGACTATATTTCTTCGTCATGGCGAAGTGTCATGTGTCGTTGTTCTGATATCCCAATGAAGCTCCTATTTTGTAATTTTTCTGTCTGCGAAGTTCCCTCTAGAACCTTCTACAAATATTCAATCTTATCTCTCTTCTTACTTAACTTTCTAGCCTTTTTTCCAGTGAGCTTCGTCTCAGTATTCCTTTTTCCATTCTGATTCTTATCTTCTTTGGTCATAGTCACTTCGCGTTGTTGAGATTCTTCCCTAGGGTTCCTGGATAATACTTCGTCTTTGTCTGAGGTAGGTACTTCAGTCTTCTGTGGGTCTTCTTAATGTTCTTGCAGCTTCAACATCTGGGTTGCTAGTGTTAAATATATTCGATTTGTTCACCTGTTCTGCAATCAAGTGTGCGATCCTTCTGGTCATGAAATCTTTTAACTCTTGTTTCTTTTGTTCCAAAACTTCTTCTTCTTTCTTTCATCTAGCTTGATCTCTATCAATCCAAGGTTTTCCTAGTAGGTTTTCCTAGTAACATGGTAAATGAGGCGGTGTCTTCAATAAATTTAATAACCTCAAAATCTTCTTCTGTCAAAGTTCCATTAGCGTTCATAGGTATGCGAGCCGAGATTTCCACATAGGTTTATTAGTTTTCCTATGAATAGTCCTATTCCTCCTAATGAAGGGATCATAGCAGGCTTCCCTATGTCTTCCCAAGTTCTTTCTGTCATGATATTCACCTGTGTTTCTTCATCCATAACAAAATCAATGTCGAAGTATCATATTCTTACTTCAATGCATTCTTTTTCCTTGAAGATCTCTGATAGTATGACATGTCGATGATCATTCAGGGTTTCATTTATTTGCAACAATACTTTCTATGATTCTTCCTGGGATTCTACCATTTTTGGATCTGTCTTAGGGTTTTCTTTATTCAGATTCATTTCTTCCAGCTTAGCAATCATTCTAGGGAAATCCAACACTTCATGGTCCATATCTTTACAACAAAGAAAACTAGGTCTTTTTCCAGGGCATTCCTTAGCAAGATGTCCCGATCTTCTACAACTATAATAGAGGGTTAATCCTCTCTTTCTTTTAAATGATCCCCATCCTTTTCGGTACTGCGCACTAGGATCATGGTAGCTAACCTAAAAAAAATTCTTTCTAGGATCCTGCATTCATTTGTTAGTCCAAACATTCTTTCTATGCATAAGTATAACATATCTTTCAATATTATTATCAGATCTACTTATATCAAACCTTCTTTCATCTATTAATACCCTAGTTTTCAAGCTAGGACAGAACCTATCAAACATACCTAGATCCATACTTTAGAAACAAAAATTTCCACTTATCTTACTTCTACAGAGAACAAAGCTTCCAGATCTAAAACTTTTAACTATTCTTACCTTTATCAGAGCATAGAGCTTGCAGATCTTACCTCTTTTAATCGGAAATTCTCGCTTTTACCTTTCTTAGAGAACACAACTTTCATAACTTGCTTCTCTCCTTCAGATCCGACTTCTTTTCTTCAGACTGGGCTTATTTCTTTAGCACAAAGATTTATAAATCGAGTAGGATACTGCACACTAGGGCATAGATCTATGCACAGACCTTTCACTATCTCAGGTCGAATCTTTGCACAAAGATTCTTCTTTCTTAGTTCCTAGCAATCATGGTTTCAGGTCTCGTCAACGGAACCATTTTTTGGCACAGGGGCAGACCCAGGGTTCAACGCTACAACAATGCACCAACAAATACCTAACTACCGACCCTTTCAGAAACACTTGCGAAGAAGATGAAGTCTCACCCGAGGTAGAGGTAGGGGTGGTTGCAAGACTCAAGTGTCTGCAACCTTAGTTGGGACACAGATTTGTGATTGTACTACTTAATTGAGCACTTAGCACTGTCAGTTCCTCAATATGCAATCAATATCCACTTCGTTGATAAAATAGGGCTTCACAACATCCACACTAATCTAATGTATTTAAGCACTTAACATAGGTAAATAGATCATATCGAGCACATCAAGCACTAAGCATAGCCATATATATCTGATCTAACATTCTCACATATAATAAGCACAAAGCATAAGTAGATCTATCAAAGCACTTAGAAAATAACATGTGAACACATCAAGACAAAGCACAAAGCATCATAACACAGTGTTTACATGGTTCACCCACACCCTGGGGCTATTTCCACCAACTCTTCTCCTTTATTGTATTTAGTCAATAGGTTACAATCACAGAGCCTCAAAACCATTACTCCACACAGGACAAAATATCTACGTAGCTCACTAGATCCTTCTTCCTTGTGCTACAACACAAAGCCTTCCACAATTTGTTACAATCACTTGCACTTAACTCTACAAGTCTCTTACAGTCATGCACAAAGCACTTACAGACTATACTTTCACTTAGCATACATTCACATCACATAGATGCATCGTACTTCTATCTACCCTAAGAATTTATTTATATATACAAAATAGGCCTAAACATGGGTAAACCCATGGGCCGATGCCCCATTCCCATTACATATTCCCACATCCCAAAAAGGAACCAAAAAGGGGCTGATATCCTGAGATATCTTCTTCGTCTTGTGCTCCTCCTTCGACAGGCTATCGAAGTCCCAAAATAGGTCAACATGACCAAGAATCTCCCAAAACTTGGTCAAGGGCCAACACTCAGTTTGAAAATTTCAAGATTAAATAAGAAGGGAATGTTGATGAATACCTTCATAGGGTAGATGAGGTATTTGACTCAATCAGAGCAACATGAGAAGAAATTTCATATAAACCTATTGTAAAAAATATCTTAAGGTAATTTCCTATGATGTATAATGCCAAAATTTCCACAATTGAAGATAGACCAGAACTTGACAAAATCACAATAGATCAACTCCATGGAATTATTACAACATATGAGATGAGAACATGTAATGAAAAACCATCAAAAGAAGAAACAACCTTTCAGGAATCTAAATCAAAGAAGAAACATGAACCTATGTCTAATGAAGACCAGTCAGACATATCATATGTAGAAGAGGCCACATTTATAAAGAAACTCTAGAAAGGATTTGGAAAATATAAAGGAAAGTTACCCTTCAAATGTTTCAACTATGGAAGAATCGGACACTTTGCTAACAAATCTCCCTATCCCAAACAAGAGGATAATGATGATGAAGAATCCCACAACCAAAAAAACCAATACAAGAAGAAATTTTATAAGAAAAAGAGAAACTTCTACTCCAAAGAAGACATAAGCTCTTCAGACACAAGTGAATATGGAGATTCAGAGCTTCTATTTATGGGAATGAACACTCTAAATAATAATATAGATATTGAAGAAAAATATGAAAGTGAAGGTGAAGTAGATATAGAAGCTGAACTAATTAGTTCTCTGGATGATCAAGGTGGATATTGGTGGCCACCCACCTATTCAAAATGGCTCCTCTTGACAGTTTTTAGTTCAACACGTTCTTCTGTACTTATTTGTAATTGTGGTTTCTACACTTCCAAGGATGTCTAAAGACCTACACATATTCCAGGAGGATACTGGTGGACTCCCACCTAATCCAATTGGATTATTTTGGATGTTTTCATGTCAACACTTCTTTTTGTACTTCTAGGGCCATTTTGGGGCCCTAAATAATGTTTTTATTTATTTATTTATTTCCAATGTCAAACTATAGATGGAGTTAGAGTTTGACAAAGTAATGTGTATTTCTTGAAAATACCTTTCCAACAGGCTATCACGCGCCTGAAATGGAGGTCGTATGCAAACGTTACGACCCCAAGAAGTTGAGGTACCAACTTACCCATAGGGGCCCACATGACTTTTGGCGTTTCACCTCCTAGGGTTAGGTTTTTGGATGTCTAGGGTTTTGGAATTTATGAGTAATATTAAAAATTCCTATGGAGCCTCATTGTAATCATTCATCTCAGATGGATGCGTGTATCAACCACATCTCTTCTCAGAGATAACTACCACCATTCGAGCAAGTTGTTTCAGTGTTGCAGTTTTACAGTTTCATCCTATTTCGTTTATTCAATAGAAGATATTGTTCAATGGATATCTGTGTTGTTCTCCATATCTATGTGTTTATTGTATTTAGTCTGTTAATTAATTCATTCCACTCCTAAATCCGGATTAGTGGTATCAGAGAAATTTTCTCTTCATTTATTTTTCTTCGTGCATGTCCCCAACAAGATATGGGTACAAGAAGTTGGGACTCAAACCAATTGATCCTTTGCAAGATCGGCCACACCGATCCTGAAAACAAACCATGGGGGATGAAAACAAATATTATGGAGTAGTAGATCCTTTTTAAATGTTGCTCGAGGAAGACCTTGCGCAACAAAGGGATGAGATGATGGACAACTTTGCCAATATCCTTCAACGACTTCCCATAGGAGAAGCATCTTCATCAAGAGTCCATGAAACACCCTTCAAGGTACATGTAAATTTTGATATTCCATTATTTGAAGGACCGATAGATGCAGATGTTGTAGATAAATGGTTGAATCTGCTCAAAGGGTATATTTCGGTCCACAATTTTTCCGATAGGGAAAATATTACTTTTTCACTCCTCAAGGTCATCCTCCATGTTAAGGACTGGTGGGATACTTACTCTGAGAAAATCACCATAGAGGAATTTACAATATTTACAGTTTCCCCTACATGGGATTCCTTCCAGGATGCCATTAAAAAAAATTACTACCCTTTTGGAAGCTACGAGGACCAGTACACTAGATGGACCACCCTGCGTCAGGAAAGGTGCCAGACAGTACCAGATTTCACCAATATTTTCCATACCTTGCACACCAAATTGGGTATCAAAGACTTTGAGAAAAATCTAGTGCTCAAATACCACGGTTGTTTGCATAGATACATTCAAACAGAAATGGATTTTCTGGATCTCACCTCATTGGGTATGCCGTATTGATATGTTGTCAAGATCAAGAAAAAATTTAAGCAGAAATGGCGAGAGTTTGGATCTGCAAACTCCTCACAGCCGAAGCAGGGAAAAGGTGGTCCCAACCCACACAACAAGGGACAAAGTAAAGATGGCTAGTATCAGGAAAACCATTCCAAGCCACAAAAAAAGAAGGGAAATGAGAAGACAAAGAAGGACATGGGAGGATGGTGTGAATACCATAAAATCCCTTGGCACAACACCAAAGAATGTCGCTCCAAGCAATCACTCGTGGCTGAGATGAAGGCTTCCGAGTTAGAGGCCGATTCTGACTCCAAATCAAATTTAGAAGAAGGAAAGCGGATTATCGATGTCGAACCTAGTGCCACTTTCACTACCATCAAAGTCCAGCCAAGTGAACCAGAAGAACCATAGGAAGGGGAACACCTCTTTCACTCACAAATGTGGGTAAAGCGGGTTTTGCTTCATTTAATTATCGATAGGGAAAGTTATAAGAACTCGATATTAGTAGAGGTCATAAAGTGGCTAAACCTAACGATGACACCACACCTGAAACCCTACACCATTGGATGGCTTTTCCAAGGAAGAGATATCTTTGTCAGCCAACAATGTCGTCTGCCCTATGACATCAAGGCTTTCAAAGATGAGGTATTGTGTGATATTTCTCCCCTTGAAGTTTGGGATGTTATTTTAGGACATCCATATTTGTGGAAGCGTCATGTTGTGTATGATTCTAGACCCCACAGTGTTATTATTACTTTGGGTAGAAAATTTTATAGGATACCAGAGGTAGCGTCTCCTACCACTATTTCTTTAATCTATGCTAAGCAATGAAATAAGGTCATTTCACATACCGGGAAGTTTGTCTTCTTTATGATCCGTGCTCATAGTAAGTAGAAGGTCACTGCCACATCCATGGCCTCTACACATAGCCTATATTTGCAATAGAA
>SNQJ01S0278608.1:0-11321 GCA_010110895.2 Picea sitchensis | reverse complement strand
TTCAGCCGGAACACGTTCATGACTTTCTGCACGAGCCATTCTTGGTGAATGTCTCTCTGAAACTTGCGGTGAATGAATCTGCTTCCTCCTTGTCGGATGAGAACTTGGCTCCACAAGTTGACCTTCTCCTCTTGTGAGTTTCAACCTTGTGAGCATAAGAAACAAAACTTGCAAACAATCAAGTCTTTAAAACCAGTGCTCTGATACCAACTTGATCTAAAAATGAAGAAGACTTGAAAAACTTGAAATTTATTGCAAGTGAATGTTATGTGTTTAAAGCAAAAGGATCAGTTTGCAACACATAAATTAAAGGATTACTTATGAAAATTACACATAGACAGCAGCATAATCAATGAACATAAGCACATAAACACAACAATTGATAAAGGAGTTCACCCCTCTTATGGGCTACATCTCCTGGTCCAGCTTCCAATGGATCATTATTATTAATTGCTCAAAAGTGCTCAAAAATCATGTCTTACAATGCTCAAACTGACAAACTAACTGCTCCAATGGCTTCAAAGCATCCCAAAACCCATGTCTAGGCTCTTTTGGCACCTCAATCGGTCGAAAAATGAAGAAGTTAGGCCTCCTGGAAGTCCCCCCTTCAAGCTTGTTGTCTCTGCATCTACAAAACACACCCTTTCTTGATTGAACCTGGCTCACACACATTTTAAAGCGTGAAAACCCAGCACCGGGCACAACCGCACCAATGGTGCAAACCGTAGGACGGTTAAGAGCGCGCCAGCCCCTAACCGCCTAGGCACCTGTGCGTGTGGGTCATGTGACCTCGCGCTTTGATAAAAAGTGGTTAACAAAGGTTACAACCGTTTGACCGTTTAACTTTCCCGCGCTCCACACATGGTCACATGTAAACCCATGTGACTGAGTTCCGTGCCCATTTGAAATGGGGTCACACACCATACAACCGCGCAATAGTTACAACGGTCGCACGCACATACTAATCGATCATATGCTATGTAATAGGACCACGGGTCGGGGCTAAGCCCCGGCCCGACCCCCCTTTCCATTTAAACAACAATCAAACTTAAATATATATGCGTTGACATACATAACAAGGCACAAAGTGTAACCCAATGGTCGGTCGAGGTTTGTTAAGACTATGCAGTGTGGGAGGTACGGGGGTCTAACCCCACGGACTCCAAACATTTTTACATAACAACCGCACCCAAATAATGAGTGACACATGGCGCCCACAGATTGGGCCACGTGTCCTCATACCATTTGTCAATAAATGGACACGTGTCACTTTCGGATTCGAAAGCTACCAACCAATGAATTCTTTCCACGTCACTTTTGTATGGTCGTACGGTCCTGCCACATCAGACCGTACGGACTGGTACAGTCAGCATCAATTTATTTTTTTGCATGTTTGGCTTGACGAACAGATCGTGATATCTTCTCCATACGGAGTCCGTTTGACAAATTAAATATATCGCCAGAATCAAGAAGACGAGACAGACGCAATGGTACTATTTTTGTCGCATTCCCGGCACTTTGAAATTTGGGCAAAATTTGATCCCCTGATCAGGAAACTACCCAAAAGCCTGTATTCCCTTTCAACTTTTTATTGTTTGCAACTTTTTTGGGTATACCCGAGTTGTAATGGTGCACCTAGCATATGTAAGCGGGCAGTAATGGTGCAACTAGCGTACATACGCTGGTAGTAGTGGTGCAGAGCGCATACATCTTCAAAAATTTGGTTTTTAAGAAGAGTTATTCAGTATTAGCTTGGAAAAAATAGTAAGTAAGATGGTATTTTGCTAGGTATGCATGTCTAGTGCAAATTAGGGTTATAACAAAAATTTTCCCTCATTGCCTCTAATAGACTCATGTCAGTCTTCTTGTCTGCAAACAACAAGTTTGGATCTTGTCATTGTGTTGGTAAACCTGTGATCCTATAAATAATGTATGTATCTATGGAGATTGTCCTGTCGAGCCACAAATACCCTCCATCCACACAAGTTAGAAGAAACTTAACACATGCATTTACCTCATTGCTTCGGCCGAAATTTGGGATGTCAAACATGTTTAGGATGCTTTATCACTCCAATCCTCTAGCCCGTGATTTTGGCATTGGTATGCTCTGGTTCATCATTGGATCTATTTTAGTTCTAAGTAATGATGCGGTGAAAGTTCAAGGAACTTCATAATTTAGATAATGTCATGGTATGCATATCTGAGTTGTTCCATCCTCCCCAACATGTCTTTTCCCATGATGAGTCCATCTAGAATGTCGGGCGTCACTAGTTCATAATAGGGAGTCTTCTGCAATGTGACTAGTGGGGCATCATCTTTTCTTGGTGGAATATAGTCTCGGGAAAACCTCAACTCCGACAAGGAGGCTCCCAAAATATCCTTATCCTCTAGCTCTATGTATTGCGCTCTTTTTCATTCTTTCTTTGGTATGGGTGTTGTTGCTTTTCATGGTGCCATATATATGAATTGGTTATCGGTGACACTACTTCTTCTCTGGGGTTTTTCACATCTCTGTAATACAATTATTGTTTCTCTCTTACTCACCTGCAACTCTAAGTGACAATGACCAATGCTTTTCAATCCTTTCTGTCTTTTGTGGCCCTTCACCAATTGTCGATGTCCCTTTGTACTTGAATTAACTATCTCATACGTGATTCATGTGATGATTGCTTGATTTAATACTGTTTTATTACCATATATTTCATTGGATTTGTACCTCATACTACCAATATGTCATGATTCTCAGCAGTTGTTTCAATTTCTGTCTACATGTCATCTTTATGACTTGTCATTAACACTCTTTAACCATTTCTTTCGCCCTTTTAATGCCTTGCTAGCCCCCCAACAATCCCCCTTGAAGTTTTTGTAAAACATCAAGGACACCCCCTTGACTATTTGAAAAGATTACTTTCCTAACATCCGACTCTATCTTACTTGATCCGAGAAGATGTTTTTATGGATTATTTTGGTGTGATGGTTGGCTTGTAATGTAATAACTTCACAAAATTGTACTGACTAGATCTTTGGTCTTTTGATAGTCCTTTTATCTTTTTCTATTTTTTTCTTATTTGAGTGGTTTGCTTTGAATTGTGTGAATATTTTGTGATTTAAATGTTTCCACTGGAAATTATTACGTTGAATATCTAACTACTGAAAGTGACTTTAACATTGGTTCTTCATTCTTATATCGATTATTTTTCATTTTGAATTTCTTGATTTTCAACATGAAAATTCAAAACAAGATTATGAATGATTTCATGATGCCTTTCAATGATTAGCAAATGGTTTCATAACATGTTTTTATTTTCAGGTCTTCTTTATTGGTTAATGAATGAAAACTTTGGTTATCATCATGATTCGACAATGGAATCCAAGAATAGATTTACTACTACTTTTATACACTTGCTCTTGTTTTCCTAATATTGTTTGATGATATTTCAAAAAAGAATGATCTAATTTGAGATGAGCTAGAGAAGTAGATTTCGATGAATAATCAAGACATGAATTCCGTTGGTCTTAGTACTGATGATCATAATCCTTATCATGAATTCAAACTATGAATAATGGTTAAATTATCTTTATGTATTTGGACCTTTCATTTGAATTACATGACATTACAAAGGTCATTACTATAAAAGTTCTTGTGACTATAATGTCATGGTTTTCAAGTCATTATTGTTATTACTTGGTCATTATGCAACGTTCTTTTCAATTTGTTGTTTTAACGATTGTTCTTAATAACCACATAATTCAAAAACCTAAATTGATTACATTCTACACTATGTTTAAGACATGTGTCTAATAAAACAATTGAGAATTACATTGTTTTCCATCAACTAAATGGAAAAGTGGCCAAGGTGAGTGACAGAGAAATTTTAATGGATAAGACAGTAATAACAGGAGTTACCCATTTGTCAGTAGAAAGAGAATTTGTCTTGATTTAACAATTCATTTTTGTGCATTTGTTTATAGTTTGTTTGTAAAATAAGCATAGATATGAGTTTATTTTTATTTTTTGTATTGTTTTATTATATTAATAATTAAATATTTGATTTAAAAAAATACATAATGGAACATTCCATAGTTATTCTCAAATATTTTTGTAACTATTAGGGTTTGATTTTTTTATCATGAACAGACGTTTAAATCATTTGTTTGATTTTGTTTGCTATTATTAATAATTGTTTTGATTGTTTTTCTTACAAGATCGCATACTCCAGATCATGGAAGAGAGTTGGAATTGCTCATTTTGGGAGAATAGTTGCTAAAGGATTGAAATGAGAAAACTAAAAAATGGCTTCACTTCTCAGGAGGTGAATTCAAATATTCATTTTTGGGAAAATGGTAATGAATTTACGGAAACGCTCAAAAACCCATCTGTATAATGGAGATATTTACCTTAATCATGAGGATTTTCTCCAGAAACGGAATGGTTTGGGAGATACGGATATATATTTGACATGAAATTTTCCATATTTTGTGTTGTGGTCATCCTCCAATATGGCTTTTGTTTTAACAACCGAGGGATATCAGACATTGATGTTTAGAATGAAATTAATTAAATTAACTCAATTTATGTAGTCAGGGATTATAAAAGGAATATTAGAGCTCTGGAATAAAGGGGGGAGCATGGAATAGGGAATGGACTTGGGATTGTAATGGGAATACAATGAACCTCATTTTGCTTGAGACTTTTGTTCTGTAATTAATTTTGGAATTATTTTTAATATAATATCATTTGTTTTCATTTATGTGTTTATTTTCTTCCTCTCATAGCTTTGTACAATGAAACCTTGGCTTTTGTCCACGTTTTATTAATACATTTTTATGATATTAATTTGTGTATCTCTTGCTCCAAAGATTAATATTTTAAAAATATCACTCGTTATCTCAGCTTTAACAATTCTTTCTGTGGTTGATAGATAAAGGCATGTGTAAAATGTATTAGATTTTTCTTATGCAAATTACATGTGTTAAATTATTTCTTTTTAATGAAATGTGTTTTGTTAATTGAAATAATACACTATTATTCTCCATAAAGGATTGATCTCAAAGTTGCTTCATTTCCTTATCTGTATTAAATCTACTCTATTTTGTTGAAATTTCTTTCACCAGAATTTTGTCGGACTTGAAGTGAAACATTGTCTGTCCGAGAATTTCTTTTATAGGTGGACAATCTAACAAATATTTGAAGGAGAGAATTCAACCAATAGATTGCAACTTTGCTCTTGATCATGATAGTTTAGTCATTGTATTTTTTCATATTTTGTTTGTATGGTTTGTTTAAATGCTTTGATCATTTGAATAACTCCTGTCATAAATTACATTCAAAATCATTTAGTTTAGTTTGATTGTTATCTTAACTTGAATATTATTGTTTCAGTATGATTGAAGTTTGAGTTATTTGTTTTCTTTATTATTTATAGATATTGTTCAAATTGGATTTTCCCGGGATTAAGTTCCATCACATACTTTGAAATTCTCATTTTCACAAGGTTTCTAGTAAATATTGTACCCATGTACAACATGTAAATTTTATGAATTTATGTAATTAATTGTAAGGTTATCTAACTTAATAGGTCATTGCAAATACTCAAAATCTGACAGTTAGTAGTTAGGATCTTAGACAACTTTTCATTTATTTATTAGATAGATCCTTTCACCGGCCAATGAAGCCATTAAACTTGTCATTGATAGTTACCATAAACATCTTAGGTTCACTTAAACAATCTCAGACCAAAATATTCCCTTTCAGTTGACATGTGGTCAATATTGCCCATCAACATGCCTTTAACAATTGTTATGATCTTATTTCACGCATTGTTTCTACATATACCAAACTATCTTAAGGTTGTTTCTTTTATCTATGTAACACTCACTTTTTATGTTCCTTTATGTTCATTGTAACTTACTTCAATTTTTTCTTGTTTTCCTTCATTTTTCTGTTCTCTTTTTCCACTTTTTATTATAGTGTTTTTCCTACTATAATACAATGGTTCTCGTGCAACTCAGATTAATATGCATATGGTCGACTTTCTCTATATATTTCCAGTCGACTTCCATTCATCATGCCGTCTAGGTCTTCTCCATTCAGTTTTTACAACTACGTAACACCTGACGCCGTCACATGTTGAATCACATATGGTCCTAACCAATGCATTCAAAACTTTCCTAGATGTTGCATAAACTTATTGTCATACAGTAATACTAAGTCCCCTACTTGAAAAATTTTCTTCTTGATATGTCTATCATTCCAATCCTTTTCTCTTGTCTTTTAAACTTGCTAATGGACCCATATGACAAAGTGATCTTCCTCAAGTTGTACCAAATGTGACAATCTCTCCTCTACTGCACCAAAGTCCGAAATATCGGTAATCACTGCAAAACACATTCTAGGAACAATAAAATCCATCAACATCACTACTTCTTGTCCATAGACAAACCTAAAAGGTGTCTTTTCTTCCAGTAATTTATGGACATACATAGAGGCTCTATGCGCACTACACATAGGTACCACCTCCATTGACCCTTCTTCTAAAAAGATCTTGTTTCTAATGACTTGCAACACTGCATCTAATAATGAAGATTCATGGTCAAAAGTAAATGTTACCTTAAACCTTTTAATCATTTCGTCCCATTTTGTTGTTTCTCGGTGCATTTCCAGCTCAAGGTACCAATTCTTTAGAATTGTATCCAGTGTATGTATAAATCTTGTGTCCATTCCTTCTTTGGTTTCGATCCCCATATGCTTCTGCACTGTAAAATATGATCTACTGAGTCACTTTATCCTGTATATTTATGTGTAGTATCCTTAACCTCAGTACTAAACCTTACTTGCATTAGTCTTATACACTTAGACCAATACTCCATTCCTTCTATGTATGGAGCCCACCATCTAGATGGAGTAGCTTTCAAGACCACATCTAATTCCAACAATGTATTTTATTCAGGTATATACAACTCAAATGCCTTTACAAAATATTTGATTAGGGATGATTTTAAGGATGCAAATTTATTTTAAAACATATAATCCTTGGTGAATCTTAGTAATCCTTCATATGCCAACTATAAATGTTTAGCGATATTTTTGTAAAAATATTCAAATTTCGAAGGATTTTATATAGTTTGTATAAACTTTTGGCGATTTGTAAGGTAAAATAATTTTATCCTATATAATTTGGGTGAATCAATTTTAAAATAGCGAATCGTTTTTTTGGAAAAACCATGGAAAATTAGCCCATGAACGAAATTTAGCCCCTAAAATCATCCTTGGATTTGATAGTAGTCAATCTATCATACTTGGGTGGATCACATAACTCCATTCCAATCCAGTGAAATGATCGCATTATGTAGGCACATTGTATAGTTGAGACTCCATGCATCCTCTATTGCCAATGTTCCAGACTTTCCTCTGAATCTAATGCAAATGAGCTAATGCTTCTCCAAATTAGTGCATCATCTATAGTGGGGTTAACATGGTCATCCATCCATGTAGTGATGTTATACATATTGTCAATTTCATCCCCTCTTGTTGGATCTATGTACCTCTTTCCTTATTTAGGATCCAACGATGTGGTAGCCTTCAAGTCTCCTACCTCAAATATCATTTTGATACATCTCCTTTTCTTTCTAAGTGTCGAATGTTAGCATAGGTCCTGTTGATTTCCTAACCCATTTCTCAATCTGCTTTTCTCCAGTTGTTGCATCATCCCATATTCTAGTTCCTCTACATGTAATAGCTTGTATTCTAGGTCATTCATTACGTTTCTCGATTGATATATTTTGTACATTCTAATTTGGATTTTGGTTTTGAATCCCTCTTTCCTTCCACTTTGCAAGTAGTTGAGGACAATATTCTATCGCATGATCCAGTTACCTCCTCTTCCAAAATTTCCTCTACCTCAACCTCTACCAAATCCTCCTCATTTTCCTGGATTAAAGCTTCTCTAATTGTTATACTGTGGACCACCTTCTTCTGTAAAAACATTCTCCTCCTAAATCCTATACATATTTTAAGTGCACTCCCTCATCAAATCGAATGCATGAGAATCCTTCTAGTTGTGCCCAACTGACTTGCAAAATTTACAAAATAAGTTTCTTAGCATACTCTGGTATTACTGTAGTAATGGAAAATCAATTGGATGATGTCCCCATTTCTTACATATCTCACAGTATCCCCCTCCTGGTAATGGATCTGGTGCTCCAGTCACGAAATACTACACAAATTTTGGGAATTCATCCTTATGGTGGCATTCAGTCCTACACGTGGTACACCAAACTTGTTCCTGCTTCTCCTTCCCTTTTGTAAGATATGTTAATTGAATTGTTAAAGAAGCTAACTATGTCTAAAATTGTGCCATTCCCCCACCATCTCCTACAGAATATGCTTCCAGCTGCATTGCAATCTCCAAAGCTTCAGGCTCTTATATAACCCTCTTTTGTATCAATGATCAACGAATATGTGGTAGTAATCCTATAATGAAACAGTCTTGGTGTTGTTGATCGGGAATTTGAAATGTCATCCTACCCATTGAATCCTTAAACATTTGATCATAGTCCCAAATGGATTCAATATGCACATGTTTGATTTCTTTCAACTTTGTGATGTACTTCAACTCATATTTCAGTTTCTTGAACTCTTTCAACAATGCTTGTCTAATTTCTAATAAAGTCCTTTATTGACCTATAGGCATAGTACTCTAGAGTTTCATATACTATACTAATAAGTAGCCTATAAATATTGTTCCCAGCTACACAATATTTATGGCCTCGTCCTGGACATTCTTCGCAACCCAAATTGTTTGACATACAAATAGATGTTGTTATGGGTCCTTCGACCCAACACCCTGAAATTTAGGTAGTCTCATTGTTTTATCTAACCCTGCCATATTATTTGGTGTAGTACCTCCCCTTGGTGATGTTGGTTCAATCTGACTAGACATACTTCTTTCGCTTCTCTAACTACTACTATTCTGACTTCCTCTGCTAACTACAAGTGATTTTGACAAATATTCACCTATTACCTCAGATTTTGGTGATGTACAAGGGATCGTTTATTCAACATGGGATCCAGCCTGAGTAAGAGTTATTGGCTCTTCTATTATAGGATTGAAATGAGACTCCTCTTCCTTTCCTTTTGTGTGTGCTATATCTATGATATGGACTGTTGCACAAGGTCCTTTCCACTCATACTCACTACACGACTCTCTCTTCTCACAACTCTCTCTTCTCAGCCCCATTCTTCAACCTCTTGTACCTTCTTACACTGCACAGTACTCCAAACTCGTATTCTTCGTATGATATGACTTCCTCATTTCTCTGCATCCTCAGTCCCTCCCTTCCTTCTTCATTTCTTTTTTCATTATGTCCTACCTTCAGACTATCCTCTGGTCATCCCCTGATTCCCTTATGTGCACGAAGACCCCTAGCAATAAGACTCAATTTTCATCACACAGTTGTTGCACAACAACATATTGATCCAAGTACCCAATGATTTCATAAACCTTCCATGCAAACACGTGAAGAAATCCCTCTCTGCAAAACTGTATCACTGGGTACAATCGACTACGAATTCCATAATAT
Organism: Picea sitchensis; assembly: GCA_010110895.2. Lineage (NCBI taxonomy): Eukaryota > Viridiplantae > Streptophyta > Pinopsida > Pinales > Pinaceae > Picea > Picea sitchensis. Next base: position 1,739 of record SNQJ01S0278608.1, on the reverse strand, counting down.
ACACTCACAATATATTGTCCAACCAGAAGTCTCATTACTTACAAAATTCAACTATCTTACCAACTCAGGATTCCAATTCCTCAGTGTTGCAATTCGGTACCTTCCATTATTCTCCACTAATATTTCTAACCACTCAGTTAAGATAATAATAAATTCACCAAAGAAAATATCATGCATCTCTATGTACACATACCTTTGCATCAATTACTTGTCACTCATCTGAGGGTTTCTATTCTCTTTTTGAGAAAATTCTCACTCCTTCCTTTCTATCCATTCGACGATCTCTTTTTCAGTTGTCCTCCAAAATATTCCCTCAATCACAGATTTTGGATCCTGACAATGGAACCATTTGTTGGCGCGTAGTTGTAAGACCCTAGGTTCAAGTTATCTAAACAACAAAACCCTTCAGAAACTGGCCCTTTCGGCATCACCTACATGCAAGTGAAGTCTCACCTAAGGAATCTATTGGGGCTACAAGAACTGGGGGATGGGATTCTATCATCATGTTCATTCTTACTTATATACGTTGTGTGCAAGATCATGTGTCTCTTTTCCCTTAGTTAATTATTAAACTCAAGTATACAATTCCATTATACTACATATTGCAACATACCCTATTCACTATAACATTCATAATTATTGCACATCAATTATCTAGCAAACATATCTAGATCTAGATTTGCATAAATAGACATCCATGAACAATCACACCAAAAGACATCCAGGCAAAGAGTTTAAAGTGGTTCACCCAAACTTTGGGCTACGTTCACAATAGTTGGCTTCTTTATTATGTTTTATGTAATCATTCTAGGCTTATGCATTGTTTTGCAATAGATTCATCATGTTATTAATCCCCACCTTGCCTAGCCGATATGCAGTGTAATCCTCTCTCTTCAACTCTCCTTCCCCACTCAGACATAGACTCTCCTTCTCAACTCATCACTTATTTAACCCTAACCAATGAAAAATTAATCATTAACAACATTGAACAACCAACAACTACCAAAATAACATAACTGAACAAAACCCCATTCTTCCCAACCCATTACATATTTATACATGGAATCTAGGGCTCAAAACCCTACTCGTGTATCCCCAAAACCCTATTACAACTCATTCTGACTCATTGCAACTCATGTTCACTTGTTGTTCAGGCATGTTTTTCATTCTTTTGTGTCTGCATGTTTCTTTTGCATGCTTGACTATTGTTCTTTCTTCTTTTGCACGTCTCTCTTCTTTTTCATGTTGAACTGATGTCCTTCATTTTCACCAGCTTTATCTTCATATTTTATTCTCTTTCTTTATTCTCTTTCAATTTGCTTCCAACTATGCTTTTACTACACACTTCAATATTGAATGTGCCTTTACTACGCACTCCAGTTCTAACTTCTCTTCTTTCTTCTTCTAATGCACATCTCCTCTGTACTTAGGATTTTCCCCAAAATTGTATCCAAAATTCCTATCCAACAATACTATAGGAGGTTCACTAAAGGATTTTCCAAGATTGGTCACCCAATCATCTCTCTTCATGGGAAGGGAGTTAAATTTTTCTGGACAACAGAGTGTGAGGAAAGTTTCCAGCAACTGAAACACCTCTTAACCAATTCCCTAGTGATGAAAATTATAGAACCCGATAAGGAATTCCTTGTATGTACAAAATAATACAAGGATGGACTAGGAGGAGTCATCATGCAAGAAGGGCATGTAATCTGTTATGAATCCATAAAATTGAATAAGAA
>SNQJ01S0278607.1:0-11321 GCA_010110895.2 Picea sitchensis | reverse complement strand
AGCACTAAGCTACTAATATCAAATTGTAATCCTAAGTAAACATTGTATAACAAAGAGTTTGCAAAGAATTGTAAGTTATCTTATGAAAAACTATTCAAATGGGATATATTATAGATAATATTAGAATTAAAGCAATTTTCTTTGGGTTTTTTTGTGGGAAATTGCAAAATCTATAAATTACCTTAAAGAAAGAAGTCTAAAAAACCTAGCCATGACAAATAAGTACAATAACAATCAAAGGGATGAGTGAGAGGGTAGGTTTATAAAACTATAAGCACAAGTGTTTGGAATCTCTCATGAAATGGTGATCCTAATGTGATCCAGGAGGATCTAAGGAATGCTCATAGAGGTCCAAAAGGATTTGAAACACTCATAGATGTCCCAAGGGATCCATAAAAGCTCAAAATTTGACTATCTCAAAAGTTTGTGAAAATGAAATAATTGCATAGAGATCATTGTTAGATTTCCAATGGCGCAAATAACGTGTCAAATGGAGCTCACATGCAAAAGTGATGGATGGTCAAATTTTAGGTCAACCAAGGAAAAATTCAACCCTAAAGAGACATGTGGCAGGCTCACAGGTTGACAAGTGGTAGCTCTAGATGTTGACAAGCGGTAGGCAAGTGACATGACATGAAAAGTTGGTAGGTGACTGGGAAATCTGTACATATAGTTGGGACCAACAAACATATGACATGTGTCCCCGAGGTGTAGGACATTCGGTGACGGAGTGTGTTGTTAAGCCACTCCGTGATGTTAAAGTCACCGGTTCGAAACCTGCGGGGACAAAAAATCCAACCATGTTAAGGGTTGGTGTGGCTTAGGCCGGGTGTGATCCCCGGGTGATTTTGACGGCTTAGATGCCCCTGCGTCACGGTTTCTCAAGCCACAGGTTAATCGTAGGTCCTGCACAAATTAACAAACAAACAAAAAACAAACATATGACATGTGGCACATAAGTGGATCAACCGGGTCTTAACATGTGGTGACCCCTCATTGGCTTATATTGGTTTGGTTATTATTTTATGGTTTTGTTACAAAACCCAACAAATTGTAATTAAATCCTGCCACTAAATCCATAATTTTGTTAAGAGGGGTGGCCTATTTAATGGCACACACCCGAATACATTGTACACATATTTTTATGCAGGTTTTTCCTTGTAAAGTGTGTTGAGAATACGAAGGGTACAAGGCTACACCATAAAGCATGTCGGGGGTCACCTTGACGAAATTTCAAGTATTTTATATCAATGTTTCATGATTTTTTGCTAGGAATTCAACGGTGTATGTTGTTCCTGCATTTGAGTAAAGAAACGAAAAAATCATTGTATTTTTTTGCATGCTAAGGGGATTCTTGGGCAAAGTAAGAAGAATATAGCCGAATTTATACACATTTTTCTCAGTTTTTCGAGAGAAATGCAAGGGTGATGTTCTTTTATGCATAAGAGCAACATATTTGAAAGGCATCTTCAACTCTTGTATTGTAAATTCCTTTTATTGTACTTGAATCATTTGAGCATTAATAAAGTGATTATACATTTGCTTATGTAATATGGATTATGCAAGTTATGATCATCAATTAAAGTGTTTGGTTAAGTAAGATAAACCGCTTCCATGCTATAAGAATTGTCAATAAAATATTTTGGAATAAGAAAGTGGTATTGAACTTGGTAATATTTTCAGATCAAGTGTTGTATGGGTTATATCCATTTTTGGATCAAGTGGTATTGGAGTAGGTTTGACAGGTGAATGCTTACAAGGGCTAAACACAAGTGTGGTGAAAGAATACTTGAGGGTTATAATCCAGAGATTATTTCAAGGAGCTTCACTCAAAGAGAAGAGATGGCATCACCAAGGAAAATAGGTCCTTATGAATCTGAAGATGATTTCTTCAATGCCTTTAATCAGATGAAGGAAATGGTGGAAGAGATTTACAGTGATAGAGGATTACAAAAAGGAGAAATTTATGGACAAGTTAATAAAGAAGATGATATTCGTCCTTCTCCACCTCCCTCAAGACCACCTTCTTCACCTCCTTCATATCCTTCCACTTCTCCACTTTCATCTCCTTGTAAGAAAATTGCTTCAAAGAAGCCATTGTTAAAGTTGGATGTCAAGTTTAACTTGCCCATGTATAATGGTGAGCCTAATGAAGAGAAGCTAGACAATTGGATTCGACAAATGGAAGTTTACAAATTGATGAAGATAAGATAAATATTCAATTGACCTCTCTTTTCCTTGAAGGTACAACGTTGATTTGGTGGGAAGGTATCCAAAAGAGCGGTAATATTCTCTCTTCTTGGTCATAATTCAAAGCTGCATTAAGGAAACAATTTTATCCTTTGGCATATAGAAAAAAATAAATTATGGAATGACAATATATGAGGCAATGAAAATGACAGAGTGTGCAGGATTTTACTGAGGAGTTTAGGAAGAATTCATTGGCTTTAAATATTTCATTACATTCTACAAAACCCCTTATGAAACACATTGGTGATTTTCATAGTTACATTCGTCATACTCTTCTTTTGTTAAATCCCACTAATTTTGATGAAGTATGTGTTCAAGTTGTGCATATTGAGTCCAGGGGGGAGGATGCTAAAGATGGTTCCTCCAAACAGTTTTCTTAGCAAAAGGGAAATAAGAACAAGGGAAAAGAGAAACAAGTAGCTACAATAAAGAAGAAAGAATCAAAGCTCACATGTACTCATTACAAGAAACATGGTGAAGATCATTGTTGGAAGATGCATCTTGAATTAAGGCCTAAAAAGTATGGAGGAAAAGGAAAACAAAAGTTTCTTGTCACAGTCCAACAAGATTTGGGATTTGATTAAGATGACAAGACAAAAATAACAATTGTAGGTATTGTGAATAAGAATGTGTATATGATGTCTACAAAAGTAAGTGAAGGATATGATTTGGAATGTAATAATGAAAAAGTCAAGCTATCTCCTAGTCATGAAGTGTTTCAAAATTCTTCAAAGTTTCCACATGAAGGTCACTTGCATGCAATGTTTTTGAAGTTGATAAGTGACAAGGATTTTGCTAAGAAGAAAATGAATGTTGTTAATTCATTGACAGTAGCATCTATATCTTCACTACTACTGTTGATATGTTGTGCATGACCAATAGTGGAAAATATGAATGAAGTTAGATGTGGAATTCTGAGAATGATTTATTATGTTAGCAACATTATTTCATCCTTCATCCTTGTTATTTAGCTAATTGTAATGAGCCAAGTGGTCCAAGCAAGAAGGATGAATGATACTGGACAAGTGAGGCGAAAGCATTCTCACTTGATTTCCAAATGATCCATATTTTTGGAGGCCTTTTACAAACTAAAAGGAATATGAAGATGCACTCTATAATCATCTTCAAAATACTATGTCATGTTCGTATGGATGTATACCTTGAACAAAAGAAGTCAGGCACAGATGATAACAATACATGAATAATTATTTTCAAGTTAGAAGCAACAATGAGCAAAGTATTCATTCAATAAATTCTATAGATACATCAAGAATAACAGAGAGTCCAAATGGGAAAGGCATAGATCAACATTTGACTTGGTTTCATATTAGTCGAGATAGACTATCTTCAACAAAGGATATGGGAGTGGATGTCAAAATACAAATACAAGTATTGCAGAGATTCACTGAACAAAAATTTTGTAGTTTGGAAATTTATGAGCCAAAACAAGAGCTATATATCATATTAGCTACAATGCCATAGACCAGAGTCAGAGCTATATTCTAGAGAAGTAGACAAAAGTGCACTAATCTAGTACTTGAAATCGAAGACCCAAGATGAAGACTTACTTTCGAAATATTTTACAATATGGAAGGGTGAATAAGATATCATCACTAAGTTGTTGAATATCTATACTTTTTGAGGTCCAAAATTTATTTAGTGGGGAGGTGTGGTCCAAGAGGATCTAACGCTCATAGAGGTCCCAGGGGATCCATAAAAGCTCAAAATTTGATTGTCTCAAAAGTTCATGAAAAGGAAATAATTGAGTAGAGATCATCGTCAGCTTTCCAATCGCACAAATGGCACGTCAAATGAAGCTCATATGCAAAAGTTATGGATGATCAAAGTTTAGGTCAACCAGGGAAAAGGTCAACTCTGAATAGACACATGGAAGGCTCAGAGAGAGACATGTGGCAAGATCACAAATTTACAAGTGGCAGCTCTAGATGTTGAAAAGTGGTAGGCAGGTGACGTGGCATGACAAGTTGGCAGGTGACTGGGAAATTCGTACATACAGTTGGCACCAACAAACATATTGCATGTGGCACATAAGTAGACCAAATAGGTCTTGACATGTGGCGACCCATCATTGGATTATATTGGTTTGGTTATTATTTTATGGTTTTTTTAATATATATATATATATATATATATATATATATATATATTACAATATAATCATGCCATACACTACCATATAATCACTATGCATAACACAGAGGGGTCTATTCCAAAGTTCGACGAGAGTTACATTGTTTATAATATATGGTTATGAGTGGTATAACCATATAACCATATAATATATGGTTATCAAACCATATAACTTTTGATATTATGGTAGCTACAGGAGGTATTAACCTCCACGTGTAACCTTGACAATAATAGAATATTCCGGGAAGCAAGAAGAAACCCTAAATCATTGGACATAACCCTAGAAGAAAATTCGGCTAAAGGAAATATTTAATATTGAGTTTTTAGCCACCAGAATGAGAAGTCAGCCGAGACAACTAAGGAGGAGCAGTATAAATACAGGATTCCAGATCTCATTTGGCACACACAACTTGCAACTGTAGAAATGTAAGAGTGCACACTACATAAACTAAGGAAGTGTGCAAGTTTGGAGAGTAGCTGGAGCTGCAGCTACTACAACTAGTGTTTTCATTTTTAGGCTTGGAATCTCTCTTGGTTATGGTCAAACTTTCTTCTTGGTATGCTAACTCTGGACAATGATACACTACCTTGACTGGATATTATACCTAGGGTTTGCTTCCATAATTATTCTCTTTCAAGGTTAAGGTGCTCAGGGGTGGCTTCGGCCTATGGGTGGGTGACAATATTGTTATATTGTCTATGGTTAAACAAGCACACCTATTATTTATAACATGTTGTGGGCCCACCACTATCATCAGACATTATAACTACTAGAAGATAGATTGGGAGGATTTTCTTAGTTACAGTTGCAGTTGCAGTCAGTTTTTTTTACAACAACGAAACCTTAACCCTCTTGTTGAGGCACCTTAAGTGAAGAGATTGACCTAATTTCTGGATATCCTAGTGTGCCCTAACCCAGCTCACCTCCTAGTACTCTTAGAAAGCTAAGATGCCAAATTTTAGTTTTTTGGTCAAAGTCAAAGATTGACCAAGTCAAAGTCAAAGGTTGACCATGTCAAAGCAGTCATGAATTACTCTATGAAGTCAGAAAACAATTTATAAGGGGATTATAACTTCAGAGCATGGAAGAAAAGGATTGACCTCATCCTTGCCAAGAATAAAGTGTTGCATATCGTGAAAGGAAAGATTATGGAACCACAGTGTGAAGAAGGAAAAAAGAAGGAACCTCAAAACATTGCAGTTATGGAGAAATTCAAAGACAATGACATCAATGCCATGAGTATCATAGTGGAATTTGTAAAAGACCACTTGATACCCTACATATATCATCTTGAATCATCTAAGAAGATGTACTATGCCCTTACTAACCTCTTCTCAATCAGAAACATTAGACAAGTAATGAGTCTGAAGAATGAGCTCCGTGACATGAAAATAAATGGTGATGACAACATAACATCATACCTTGTGAGAATATCTTAGTTAAGAGATCAACTACAAGATATTGAAGAAATCATTTCAGAGAAGGAACTGGTAAATGTAGTACTCAATGGCCTTCCCAAGACATGGGATGCATTTTCCGCAAGCATGAACACAAGAAAGGAGTATCCCACATTTGAAGAACTTTGGACTTGTTGGGCACAAGAAGAATCAAGTATTAGTGCAAAAAAAAAGAGAAATTCCAAAGGAAAGATGATGATCAATCCTACACAACAAAGTTCAAGAAATTCAGGAACAAGAAGAAGTTTGACTCAAGTAAGAAACCAAATAAAGAGAAAGATATGTCAAAAACACAATGCTTAAACTATCGAAAATATGGTTACTACAATAATCATTGTCCTGAGTTAAAGAAAAAGGAAGGAAACAAATGAAGCATCAGTTTCCGAAGAAAGGGAATGCTCAAAGAAGGCCAAGAAGGATAAAACAAACTTCTTCTTCCAAAACAAGGTAACAATATTCTTCATAATTCTTGTACATACCATGTTTACATAGTTTTTGTACATATCTTGCATATCTATTTCTTAGAATATAAGTTGTTCAAGTGAAACAATACCTATGGAAGAATAATAAGATAAGGATTGATATCATGATGACTACAAGTCAAGCAATACACATGAAAAGATTAAGTACTTTGAAAACCCTTGGTAACAATTCTTGTGGAAGCTATTATATAAGTAACAACTGCCAATTAAGCCGAAATCAGAATCAAACCTGAAGAGACCCAGAAGAAGTCAAAATAGAAAGACGTCAGTAATCAAGAGGAAATTAGAAAAATACTTGTGACAATTTGTAGAAGGCAATAAGAATGAAAATGGAAGCGTGGACTCTATTAGATGGAGGGAGTTGATTACATAATTCCAAAAGAAGAGAAAGCATTCATTCATGAAACAAGGATTAGGAGGGAGCTAATCCTAAATGATATGATCCATTGAGGATTATGAAGTATCTGTCCATGTTCCAATTTTAAAGTAGCAGCCATAATAAGTAGCATGTGTTCAATTTGACTCTAGAAGAATTCTTATTCAAAAAGAATCCTTAAAGTATCCTTGGTTGTCCATCTACATCCATGATCCTATGATGAAAGGAAGAAGTTGGAATATTTAGGGCATGGAATCTATAGAAGACTCCATGGACCCAAGAACTAAAGAAAAACATGAGAAAGAACATGAAGATTCCAAGAAAGAAGGAAAAATCCAGAACAACCAGTTATTATACCAAGAATCACAAAGACTACCAACTTCGGTTGAACTCACTAAGAAGCAATCAAACAGAAGAAATGGAAGTTATGATAAAAAACAGTGGAAAAAAAAGGACTTATGAATGGAAGCATTGCAAGATTCAGAGGTTATTCTAGAAGGAGGGAGAAGACTATGATAACATCTTGTTCCCATAAACCAGATAAAACTCTATATGAGCTATTATATCTCTTGCAGTATCAATGGATTGAAGTTTGCATCAGTTGGTTATAAAAGACTATTCTCCCAATAAAGCATTTGAAGAAGAAGCTTATGCAAAGTAATCTCAAGGTCTTGAGGTATACTAGAAAGAGACCCATGTATGTAGATATAAGAAGACCTTGTATGGATTCAAACAACTTGATGCAGAGTATCTCATATACAGTTAAAGCGTGGTGAAAACTTTCTATGACATAGATAATGTATCAGAATAGTTACTCAAAAGTATGGGATGATGGATTTCCAATCCATGGAAAACTCTCATGATGACAGAAGAAGTGCTACTTGGATATGTTTCAGCTTGAGCTTTTCCATGATGTCATGAGCTAGTAGGAAACAAAAGTACTGAATTCAACCATGATATATTGTAATGATCAGAGCTATGTGAAAGCCTTCATAGAAAACCAATGTTCCATGACAGACCGAAGTACATTGATATCAAGCATTATATTCTCCATGATAAAATCAAGAAAGAAGTGGTTCTCCAGTATATCTCCATTGATGAGCAGATAGTAGATATTTTGATAAAGCCTTTGTCCAAGATGAAAAGTTTGTGTACTTAAGAAACAAGTTGGGGCTTGTGGAGATGACTTCCTTATTGAAAAATGAAGAGATTACTCCCAAGTTGGGAGAGATCACTCATGTTTTATTGATTTATGGACAGTCATTTTTTAGTTCAAAAAATGGTCCAGGATCAGCAGTTCATTTCCAGTTCAGAAAGTGGTTTGAGATTTCTAACGTACATGCATTTTCCAGTTCGGATAGTCATTTTTGTAATTAAAATGGTTCAATAGATTGTTGATGTACCATAGACAATGATTCCCCTTGTGGAAAGTGTGGGGGAATGGTCTAGGAAAATCATTCTTCTTGGCGATCACTTTGAGTAGTGGTCAAGTAGAACGGTCTGCCTCGTCGGGAAGTCATTCTTTCGAAGTTCACAATTGCGAGTAGTTTTGAAGAATGGTCTATTTTGGAGGTTGGTGCAGGATAGTCATTTCCATTAGGAAATGGTCCAGATAGTCATTCCCTAGGGAAAAAACATTATATCTAGGTTGCACTATGATTAGTGCTAGAGGAATGGCCTAGTTAGGTGAATGGTCCAGGTTCAACAATCAAGGACAAGCGTTCCCTAGGGCAGACTCATTCTCTCCAGGTTGAACTATGACTAGTGTCGGAGGAATGGCCTGGTTATGTGAATGGTCCAGGCTCATAAATCAAGGATAATTGTTCTTCTATGCTTGAGAAGAATAGTCTAGATATCCCATGGATGATGTTTTACTTTCTGATGGAGAATGATCTTCCTTATCTCACAGATGTGAGTGGAAGAATGGCCCAAATGACTCAATTTATATCATGATATTGTTTCTATGCAGGTTGATATCAGATGATATGATTTCTATGGAGACTGTATGTCTTTGGAGAGTAGATGTATGCTACTGTGGTGGATGTGTTCCACTAGTTGTCACTATGTGTCACTGATTAAGTAGTTGTGTGCTACTTGGTGTGGTTGTGTACCACTAGATAGTAGTTATGTACTACTATGGATAGACACAATTGTGTTCTATTGAATGACATTGTTCTGATATCCATGTAGACTATCAGTAGTGTTGAAAATTATTATCATCTAGATGGATAGTCAGTGTGCTAGTGGACAGACATTCTCCAGGCAGAAAATGGTCCAGGACATTTCTTCTTCTAGGACATATGTTTGAATTAGAAGAATAGTCCTTGTAGCCCACGACATGGCTTCCAACATCTATTGGAATAGTTATTCTTCTAGGACATATGTCTGGATTAGAAGAATGGTTCTTGTATCACTCTGTGGAGTGAGTGACTTATTTAGTATCATGCCTGATTACTCATATGGAGTATGGCTTCAAGCGATTATGCAGTTGATGCTATCATATGATATTGATAATGATGAGGGTGCTTGTGATATAATCATGAGATAACATGTATGGTTATGATGATGCTACCGATTGAATGGTATCTTTGTGCTCAAGACCATTGCTTTCAATACTTCCCTAGCTAGGAGGGAGTGTTGATATTATGGTAGTTGTGGGAGGTATTAACCTCCACGTGTAACCCTGAAAAGAATAGAATATTTCGGGAAGCAAGAAGAAACCATAAAGCATTGGACATAACCCTTGAAGACAAGTCAGCTAAAGGAAATATTTAATGTTGAGTTTTTAGCCTCCAGAATGAGAAGTTGGCCCATACAGCTAAGGAGGAGCAGTATAAATACAGGATGCCAGATCTCATTTGGCACACACAAATCACAACTGCAGAAATGTAAGAGTGTGCACTGTAGAAACTGAGGAAGTGTGCAATTCGAGAGGGTAGTTGTAGCTACAGCTACTACAACTATTGTTTTCATTTTTAGGCTTGGACTCTCTCTTGGTTATGGTTAGAATGTCTTCTTGGTATGGTAACTCTGGAGAGTGATACACTACCTTGATTGGCTACTAGGCCTAGGGTTTGATTCCAGAATTATTCTATGTCAAGGTCAAGGTGCTCGAGGGTGGCTTCGGCCTATGGTTGGGTGACATTATTGCTATATTGTATATGGTTAAATGAGAACACCTATTATTTCTAACAATAACGACTTACCAAAATCGCGCAGAGTAGTTTTAACAAATTGTATAATATGTTGTTATATGTATAACCACTTGCAAAACTAAAAGGTCGTGGGGAATAGAACCCTCGACCTCCACCTTTTATGCTACATTTTTTAACCAATGTATAATGGATAAGTTTTGTTAAAACAAACCAAACAAACTGTAGTTAAGGCTTGCCACAAAATTAGGATTTGGTTACAAAACCCAACAAATTGTAATTAAATCCTACCACTAAATCCATAATTTTGTTAAGAGGGGTGGCCTATTTAATGGCACACACCCCAATGCATTGTACACACATTTTTATGTGGGTTTTTGTCTTGTAAAGCATGCCAAGAGTATGAAGGATATGAGGCTACACCGTAAAGCGTGCCAAGGGTCACCTTGACAAAATTTCAAGTATTTTATATCCATTTTGCACAATTTTTTTCCAAGAATTCAACGGCGCACTCTGTTTATTCCTTTGAGAAAAAAATAAAAAATAAAAAATAAAAAATAAAAAATAAATTAAAAAATTAAAAAATTAAAAATTAAAAAAAAAAGTCATTGTATTATTTTGTGTGCCAAGGGGATTCATGGGCAATGTAAGCATAATATAGCCAACTTTATACTCATTTTTCTTAGTTTTTCAAGAGGAATGCAAGGGTGATGTTCTTTTTTGCGTCAGAGAAACATATTTGAAGGGCGTCTTCAAATATTGTATTGTAAATTCCTTTTATTTTACTTGAAGCATTTGAACAATAATAAAGTGATTCCACATTTGCTTATGTAAGATGGATTATTCAAGTTATGATCATCCGTTAAAGTGTTTGGTTAAGTAATATAAATCACTTCCATGCTATAAGCATTGTCAATAGAATATTTTGGAATAAGAAAGTGGTATTTGAACTTAGTAACACTTTCAGATCAAGTGTTGTATGGGTTTTATCCATTTTCAGATCATCATGGTAGCTTAGAGGGTAAATTTATACCTTTTGAGGAGTTTGGTAGTTCTAACTTAGAATCTATTTCTAACAAGAAAGTTGGAGACAAAGAGGAACCAAAAAAGGAGTTGGAAAATGAGCTAGAGAAAGAGAGACCAAGTTCCAACATCACCTCTTCCCAATCTATGTTCAAAGTGGAAATAAGAGTGGACATCAAACCATATTAAGGTGAAATTAATGTTGTTAAGTTGAACCAATGTTTGCAATAATTAGAAGTCTATTATTATTCATAACATAGGAGAAGAGAAAAAGATATCATTTATCCAACTAAATCTAGGGGGGCATGCCCAACTTAGTGGGAAAGACACACATAAACACTTAGGCTAGGAGAAAATCCCCTAGTAACTAATTGGAAGGTGTTTAAAAACATTATCAAGTCCCAATTATACCCTATTGAGTACAAAGAG
>SNQJ01S0278606.1:0-11212 GCA_010110895.2 Picea sitchensis | reverse complement strand
GATCAATGGAGAGCTTCTTGTGGGAATATATTTTGGAGTATTGATGGAGAGCTTCTTGTGAGAGCTTCTTGAGCCTTTTTGGTGTGGAACACTTGAGGATATTGAAGATATATAGGTGACTGAGGTAACCAAGGATATATAAGACAAAATTCTAAGTAAAGTGAAGAAAAGAAGGCCTAAACGCAAGGAAAGAAAAATTCTTTTGATGGTTCTTTCTAAGGTATGTTATTTACAGGTCATCTCACCATTTTCGCTATAACTTTTTTTATATAATGATTCAGATCCTGAAATTGCTATGAAAGTGAGAAAACATAGTAAGTATCTATGGTTACAAATTCATCTTGTGGGTCGTTGCAGTTTTGGAGTTACACTCCGTGGCAAATAGGGTTTGTGGCTAGTCCTGAAACTAGTCAAATTAGGTGTTTCGGGTAAAAATGTCATAACTTCTTCATAACAGATCCCAATTCAGTGAGACCAATTGTGTTGGTTATATTACAGTCTGTAGTATTTTCTGTAACCATTTCAGATCTATTCATCAAATATTTTGTGCGGGGCACGCTCTACAAGGTCGCTCTCTAGAATAAGCCAGAATTCAGCAAGGTATGCCATTTTTGCTATAATTCCTTTTCTGAAAGGTTCCAAGTAGTGCCACTTGGAGGAATTGCTTAAAAAACACTTAAGAACATTTTGTATCAGTTTCAGATCTTTATTCAGTACAGGTAAAAAGTTATTATTATTTCAAGTTAGGGTTGTTGACTAATCCAAAACTAGTCATGGTTGAGACAAGCAGTTGATGAGTTGGCACACACATGAGGTGTATAGTTGATGATGTTGTTACATATTGACGAGTCATTGTTGATGAGTAGTTGACACATGATTGGTATATACTTGGTACATGGTTGGATGCACTTTTTTATGGTACAAGTTGATTACAGGTTGTTTGGCACAGGTTGGTGCATGGTTGATGCTCTTGTTTATGGTACAGATTGATATATGTTGAGGATTGTTGCCTCATCTCAGTTGGTGTTGAGAATGCAAGATGATTATTGCATATAGAGATGGTTCTCTTNGTGTTCATTGTGGTACTAACTTGTTGATGATATATTGCTGATATATGTTGCTGATATGTGCTCACATCTAACTGGTTATAAATGAAAACAATGGGTAATGAATAAATGTTGAATGCTAATTGATGAGTTTTTGTGCAAGAGGGCAATTTTGGGAAAAAGAGCCCCACACTCATTCACCCCCCCTCTAAGTGTGGTAGGTGTGTCCAACAGTTAGGAGTGGATATATTCATCACCATCCTCCATGCAGCCTCGTGTTTGACTCCTGTGTGAGAGGAGCTTCCCAGATTGAGTAATTACACGATGGATTTTTCACACCCTAGCACAAACACCTAAGTTAATTTTTGGTTGGCCTGGGAGAGTTTACCTCTCCACACCTAATCCAAGGCCCTAGCCTAAGCTATTGGTGAACCTTTGAAAAAGTGTTACTAATATATTTTAGATTAGCGCATTCATTTTAGGGGATTTTCTTATTCAAGGAAAAAAAATGCAACTTATGTTGTTTGAGACTCTTGTGAAAAAGAAACTAATTAGAACACTGGTAAAGAATACTTTACACTAATTCTACAAATGAAAAAAAAGTTTGAAGAAAAAATCATGAACAATTCTTCAAACATAAAGATGCAATATTTTCTCCTTTCCATGCAAAATGCATAATACAACTTTCGAGTGAAACAAAAGAGAAAACGAAAGGATTTTCTTTATTATTTTTCTTTTGAGATGATTTCAAGATGAGAATGAAATACAACCCTATGCTTATTCCTTATTCTTTTTCAAATAAAAATTCAAAGAAAATGCAAAGAAATAAAGAGACCGTAAAAAATAGGTTTTTTTTATGTTGTTCCTATCAAAGAAAAAATAACAAAAGATGCTAAAAGAAACTACAGAATGCAACTCATTTTTCTTAAAATTCAATATAAAAATAAGCCAAAAATGCTTGGAAACACAAAGAGACAAGAGGATTTGTTTTTTTATTTCATAAAAAATCTGAGCCTGCAAACTATCTTAACCCCAAACAACAGAATCTTATGGAACTCAGGAAGACCTGGGAACCACAAGTTTCCTGTAGGAAAAAGAAAATCTTTTGAAAAAAATCTCCAAAAATAGTAGAGACACATGTTATGGATGACTAGCCTGCGTATATATGCGGGCTGTATATAATGCAGACCGTGTATGTACGCATGTTGTATAGAGAACATGGCACATACACCTTTGTAAAT
This sequence comes from Picea sitchensis, assembly GCA_010110895.2. Taxonomy (NCBI): domain Eukaryota; kingdom Viridiplantae; phylum Streptophyta; class Pinopsida; order Pinales; family Pinaceae; genus Picea; species Picea sitchensis. Next base: position 8,925 of record SNQJ01S0278606.1, on the reverse strand, counting down.
TTTCAAAGAAAGAAAACGTTTGGACAAAAAACTTGGGCAAGGGAAGATGGTAGGCACCTGGAAGGTGACTAGAGACCCAACCTAACTCATAACACTTAGAAAACTTCAAAATAAAATGAAAATAAAATAAAACCAAGATCTCCCACTAAGAGCCTAGAGAGACTCCCTAGTGGAGTCGTCAATTCTACTATGGGGAAAATCCCCCTGTACTGGGTCTAAGGTAAAGGAAGAGCGCTAACTCCGTTAAAAGGCAAATTTACCCTTAAGCTACCCAAAAACCATCGAAACAAAGTGATGAGATAGAAAGGAAAGAGAGTTAATGAGTTCACCTTTAGTCCTTGCAGTTGGTTTAGACCTCTTTCATTTGTTTCCACCTCCTAGATCACAGATATCCTCCCAAAGATAACCTGAAAAGGTTAGGAATACAATGAAAAAACATACACAATATCTATTGATCACTTTAAAAGTTTAGACATAAATATAAATGCACAAATTAACAAAAACATGCAAATATAGGGTTTTGGGACAAGGATGAACTCTTTTATTCAATTTCAAGATAAAATGGATTACAACCTTTGTTGGAAACCACTCCACAAACCAAGTCTGGGCTACTCTGTCATGGCTCCAATTGCATCAATCCCACATTAACTACTTGCAACCAACATATTAGCGAGGGAAGGAGGAAGGGTTTCATAAAGAGAAAGGATAGAGGGGAAGGCTAAGGCTAAAACTCGGAATGGGATGCAAATCTTGGGCTAAGAAAGGGAAGGGATTTTGGCAGAGTTTTCTTATTCTCTTTATTATTTTTATAAATGGCTCCCCAAGACCTCTTTTTATATGAGAAAAATATGGTTATTCGGTTTGGGGATGACATACAAGGGATAAAATGGTTAGGAAACCCTCCATAGACTGTAAACTCAGTCGAATTCTGCACAATTTTATATTTTTTGCAGCACGCGTGTGTACGCAGGATAACCAACATGCAACACACATTTGTATGTGGGATATTAGTGCAGAAAGGCATGTGCACCATCCAAAAAATGGTTTTTTAAAAGGAATCCTCAACAATATTTTGGAAAAGTATGAAATGTAAGGGTCAATGTCATGTATGCACAGTTAAGGCATTTTGGACTATAACACTACAGAACAAACTTTATTATACCATATTAACAATATATAGGGATTGAAGACGTATTTCATTGGCTTGAGTTATCAAGAGGTGAAGGATTTAGAAATAACAAAAGCACATATGGCTAAGTTGTTTATTGACTATCTCCTTCTATTAATCGAGCACATTTTTGTACTAATTGGTGTGCACACCATGGCATCATTGATAGCAATATGGATCATTGGTATGGTTTTTTATAACCCTCCACATGGTAATATGTATTTATGATTATACTTTTTGAGGAAATTATATGTAGAGTCCATAACGAGATGTCATCATGTGAAATATTTTGATGTGTTATAGTTTTAAGGGTTCATTGCGGAGCCCCATGAGATAGACCACATGCAGGGTCTTATCTGAACCATCATTATTTTCCCAAAAGTAGACATAATATCCATGTATAGATTTTACCTGCACACACTTTGTTATAGGATACTATATTTAATTTGGCCACATAGATAATTGATAAAGGCCACCATTCATGCTATTTGGTAAGTTAGGGTGATTATTTCATGATTTTAGATTAAACACTTTTAGAGTGATTTTGAATCTTTTCCAACTATTTTCCTCCAAATTTTTTTTTTCTAAATAAAGGTCTAACCCTTGTCATGTTGTTCTCCTCATTGTAAACTTTTTAACAAGATACTATGTACTGAATTTTGAATTTAAAATAAAAAATTGTGACCCCAACACATTTCCATTGAATGAACATAATTGCATCGAAAGGTGCTTTCTACAATCCAATATGAGGGAGATATGTAAATTCCTTCTATGATCAACATGGATTTGACACGTGCAATTAAAAAAATATTAATAACATAAAAAATATTTCAATGTCGGTCATAAATAAAATATTTCAATATCCACCTTAAGTAAAATAATTTTACATTAAGTTTATAAAGAGAGAGAGAGAGAAAGAGAGAGAAAGTAATTGAAAGTTTAAAAAAAAAAACACATTCCACCAATAGGTGCTTTCTACTTCCCAATATGAGGGAGATGTGTAATTCCTTCTGTTAGCACATATTTTTGATAGAAGGGTGTTTTCCCCTTAGGAAATAATCCCTTGGTGAAAAAATGCAGGAAAGGGTTCTTGCACAACCCACCTTTTATTTTTATCCTAAGTTCATCAACAATTTGATGGTTTGGCACGTTGTTCTAAGGAGCGCGTAGATCTCAACGGTCGATATTTGCATGCTCATATCTACGACCCACAACCAATATTAGACCCCCTCAGACCTTATGCCTTTAATGGGGGCTGGGGGGGTTCGAGTTGGTGGTTTTGGGGCATGGGTCCTGCATTAACTTGTTACCTCCACAACAAATCAGACCCCCCCTACATGCTTTACTTCTTACCACCTACCTGCCCCTCCAAGCTAACCTCCTTACCGCCTTCCCATACTGCCCTCACTCCCGCCAACACCTGTCCTCCACTCACATCACCTGCTTGCCTGTCCCCTTTTCATTGTAACATCTCTCCCTCTCACCTCCTGACATGTGTCCCCCACTCATACTTCATGTCACCTCCATCAGGCTATCGTTTCTCCCCTGACCAATCACACCCCTCTTCCTCCATGTTCTTTCCCTTTGCCTCATCGCCCTGACACCTTTACACCTTAGCTCTCACTCCACCAACTGCATCATTACACCTGGCCACCAATCATTCATTGTAGACTTCCATTTTACACCAGTCACCTTGCCAGCTCCTCATCATTATCATCCACGAATGTCTGCCCATTCTCTCTGCAAAGGTCCAACGAATATCCAAGTGGTAGAGGTTCAGAGTGTGACCAACACATTTTCCATGTTCCAAGTTGACTCAGGCCCCATCCTAATCCCGATGAATACAATTAATGAAGTAGGGGGAGGTTTTTGAAACATCGTCTCCCCCCCATAAATGGAAATATCAAAAAGGACTGTCAGACTGTCTGAGCTCATGTCTGACAGAGAACTGCATACGTAGTCTGACAGAAAAGGCTTAGACGTAAGATCTCACGTCTGATAGAGGACTGCATGCACAGTCTGCAAAGAAGACTCCTAATGTAAAGCCTTGAATGTATGACTTGATCACCCTTTGGGTGGTCATATTCACTCCTAAGCATAAATATGTATTTTTGATATTTTGTTAAGGTTGATGGTTGAACTAGGCTCCTGTATTGTAAAGTTTTGATGAAGCTCTCATTCCCTGGTTATGTATTTTGATTTGAGACTTCTTGTTTAATGAAAGCCAGCTTCTGTTTCCATCTTATTTGCCTCTGATACTGAAGTGTCCATGATTGAAGTATTCATATGGATTTTTTTAACTGTATTTTGATGTATGTTTGATTACAATGTTGTTATAATGTTTTTCAGTTTCCTAAAGATTTGAATCCAAGAGGATCTTGTTTTCTGATTTTTTCCTACTTAGGTTGTTGGAAGACCTAATGTCCATAGTAGACCTATACACTCTCCTCACCATTCTTCCACCTATTCACCTTTACTACAACTTATTTACTGAAGTTGAATCGAGACCTCAACTGCTTGTGCATGCTGGTCCAGTTTTCTGAGTTAAAATGATATTATCTTGAGTCTGTGCCCATTTGACCTCTTTTAAATCATTCATTATAAAATATAACTTGATGGGTACTGGGCTTACTTTCAATGCAATCTAAAGGTGACTTCTAGTGCTAACATTTTTGGTGCCGTTGTCGGGGAACAGATTGAAGACTTTTCCTTGGGATAGAATGACAAAGAGCTTCTGATTCTGAAGGTGTATTAGGTATTAGAACCATCGAAGATTGCAACTTTCACCTGGAGAATCCATTGTTTCAAATCCAATGTTTCATTTGTGGCTCTGAAAGGTAGACACACGAGGTCTAACCTGCAACTTCCTCTAGCAACACTTGAAGTTGACCTAGAGAAAATCATCAGAAAGAGAAGGACCCCCCGGGAAGGTAATTCAACTACTTTACCAGGTATTTCTGGTAACTTTCATAATCCTTCTTTAGAAACTCGAGTATCTGTTTCTCATTCTCATGTTATTCCATATGTTGGAGTTTCCAGAAGCTTAAGGTTTGGGAGTGTTCCTATTGATTTCTCCCCTCCTAGCCTCAGTTTGGAGGGAGAAACCTTTGACACCCATGTTTCCCCTGAAGTTATACTGTGGTTTAAACCTAATACCTTAGAATATTTTCCCACTCCGAGATTTATGACTCCTCCCCCTATTAGAGTTGTTGCATTTACAGAAGGTGAAACATCTGTTCCCTTGAGCCCTGTAGCCTTTTATCCAAATTCTTAAATGTTTCCCCTTTCTCCCAGAAACGCAGTTCCAGTCTCCCCTGTTCAAACTCCATCCCCTCCTGGTTCTCCTCTAGTTCACATTCCAATGGCAGGTGCTAATCCTCCCAGGAACATAATGGATTCCATAATAGTTGCTAGATATGCCCCTTTTGTCCTACCTCAGCCTTTGAATGGTCTCCCAGATGGTGGCTACCTTAAGCAATTGCCCAAGTTCATAGGTGAGGGAGACATAACTATAGAGGAGCACCTCGCATCCTTTTATAGTTATGCAAACAATTATGTCATTGTAAATGAAGATGTATGGATGAGAATTTTTTTTCATAGACTTGATGGAGAGGCTAGGAACTGGTTTAGGGCCTTGAATCCTAGATCTATTTATGGGATTGAAGCCCTAGATGATGCATTATTAAGACATTGGGGTGATAAAAAATATTTCCTTTACTATATTACAGAGTTTGTCTCACTTAATAAAGGAGAAAGGGAATTTGTTTTTGACTTTTCAAAGAGGTTTAATAAACTGTATAATAAGATTCCTACTGAGATTAAACTGATAGAAACCTCAACCAAAATTACTTATTCCAGTGCCTTCGACCTTGATTTATGCCGGATGTTAAGAGAAATAAGAGCCACTTCCTTGGATCATATGCAATATGCGGCCTTGGAAGTGGAGTCCAATATATTGGCAGTAGACAAACTTAGGAGTAAGGATGATAAATAAAGGAGAAATGGTAGGTCTGAAGCTTTGACCTTTGCTTCCTCTACTACCCCCCCTCAAATGGATCAAGTAACCAAGTTACTAAAATCACTTTCTGCTAGAATGGAGAGGTTGGAATTGGAAGGAAAGAAGAGCTATAAGAATCCCCCTAATGCTGAAAATAGGGGAAAATTCAGAAGACCAAATAACACTCCTCAGATTATCTGGAGAGATCAAAGAAATAGGGACAAGGATGATCACAAAATCCAAGCCCCTCTCCAAAATAACCTTGTTGTTGATGAAGAAAGAGAGAAAGAAGAGGTTGATCCCGAAATCCATTGTCTTGCAGACACCTCCTCATTTCCCCATTTAACTCAATCTACATATGAGGAATCTCTCATGGAAAACCAACCAAATGAGCTGAGTAAGGGGGATAAAGCCAATAGCAGTCCACATAAATACAAACTCGGGTCCAATAAGAAAGAAAGAAAGCCTGACATCCCTGATCATCCTACCAGAGAAGAAAATCCTGCTAAAGATGTAGCAGACAACATCAAAGAAAAAAAGGCACAGAATCCCCCACCAGTGGTCAAAATCCCTATCCCAGAAGTGAAGGATATTTTGAAGCTTCCCTCCTCTTTTAGCTTCAAGCATGAGATTCAAAATATTAGGATCCCTGTACCTTTTGTGGAGTTGATAAAAAATGTAGAATTTAAATAATATCTTTTCAAAATGTTGCATCCCAAATCCTCCTCCAATGCCACCGATTCAATAAATATTCAAGACGAGAAGCCAACAATCATCTTAGGTCCTTTGGTAGAATATATATATGATTCATCCCAACCCTTCTATACATCACTGAACATACATGATAAGGTGTTACATAATTGTTTGATGGACTTAGGGGCATCTCATAATCTCATGCCCAAAACTGTCATGGATGAACTTGGATTATAAATCTCAAAGACTTACCATGACTTATATTCTTTTGATTCTTTTGACTCTTGGGGTTATCAAAGATCTGGTTGTGACCTTGTTTCAGTTTCCCATGAAAAGCATGGTCATGGATATCATGGTGGCTAATGTTCCCCCAAGTTTGGCATGCTCTTGTCAAGATCTTGGATAAAAAGACTTGGGGGAACCTTGCAGATGGACCTCACCTATGCTACCATTCATGTGTTTGGGGGGGAGCATCGAATACTTTACATGGAAGCTCAGTTGGCCTACATCATTAGTGACAAAGAAAACCCCACCAACCATCCTATTTTTTCACTTGACACAGATTTGGGATCTAGTTTATTGCAGCTCATTGATGCCCCTGAACCTCCTCTTGAAATAAAAAAACAATCCATTACTTTTTGTGAATATTCTCCTCCAATCACCTTTGTTTCGAAAATATTCTTTGATGGAGTCTCTTCTAGGGAAAGTGTTGGTGCTGGAGTGCTATTTGTTTCACCTTCTCAAGAGACTATATCTTTGTCCTACAAGTTAGAGTTTGAAACTACCAATAATGTGGCAGAGTATGAAGCTCTTGTTTTGGGTTTGAGGGCTGCAAAAGACATGGGGATTGAGAAGATTTTAGTGTTTGGGGATACTGAATTAATTGTCCATCAGATAAAAAATCTTTATCAAGCTAAGCATCCTAGGATAAGAGCTTATAGAAATCAAGTGTGGGACCTAGTTGACATTTTTTTCTCATCTTTCAACATTTCATTTATTCCAAGAAAAGAGAATGTCATGGCTGATTCTTTGGTTGTTTCAGAAAGTAATTTCAAAGTCCCTTTTCCACCTAAAATCAAGTATGATGTAGAAGTGAAATATATACCCTCTATACTTCACGATGTCAAGCATTGGAAGTTGTTTAAGGATGATATTGAGATCAAAATATTCCTTGAGATTATTGTTTAGTTTTATACATTACATATTGAACAAGATCATGATTCTAAAAGTAATCCTCACGCTGATGTTTTCCTGAAAAAAATTTCTAATCATCATATTGTTCAGTTACCCAACAATCATATTCCAAAGGGACTAGTTCCTTTGGAAATACTATTTGACAGAAATGATGTGGCAGTGAAAGTTAAAGATTCAACTGAGGAGATTGATGTAACTGAGTGCAATATTGGTACAGAGAAGGATCCAAAAATTTTCAAGTTGTCAAGCAGCTTGTCAAGGGAGCAAAGGGCTGAATATGCTGAATTTTTAAAAGAATTTGCTGATGTGTTTTCCTGGACATATGAATATATCAGAACATACGACACAAGTATAATTGAGCATAAGATACCATTGAAGGAAGAGGCCAAACCATTTAGGCATAAATTGAGGCAAATAAATCGTATGTTGCTGCCAATTATGGAGAAAGAGGTAAAAAGGATTTTGGATGCTCAAATTATCATTCCTTTGAGGCATTCCGAATGGGTGGCCAAATTGGTTCCAATGAGAAAGAAGAATGGAGAAATCAGACTTTGTGTTGATTTCAGGAACCTGAACAGAAGCTCCAAGAGGGATAATTACCCCTTGCCAAAGATGGATCACATATTACAGAGGGTGACAAGTGCATTTAGGATGTCCATGATTGATGGATTTTCTGGCTACAATTAGATCTTTTTAAGCCCTAATATTGGCTCATTACCCCTTAATTGGGGCATATTATATTAGTAATTTTATTTTATTTATGTTGGCTTTAGGCCATTAATTGTAATTATACCTCCTAGTCTCCTATATATACCAAGGAGACATTTTCATTTTGAATCATCCTGCACTTGAACATTTAAGTGGGGTAAAAGGAGGTTGCCCCCTCAAAGAGGATTATTATCTGAAATTATCTCTTTTTCAAGGTGTTGAGTATTTTTTTGAGGTTTTTCTATGCTATATTGATATTTGGTTCTTAACATATGGTATCAGAGCTCAAGGTCTTGGGGTTTTGATGCTACATATGAGACACCTTGGAATTTTTGCTATAACTTTTTTCTGCAAAGTTTCAGAAGGAACGTCTTGGAGGATATTTAGTATACAGATCAAGGTACGTTGGGTTCAAAATTTAGCTCCTGAGGACGTATACTTACGGAGATACATCCTGTAAAAGATAGGGTTATGGAATCATCATGAACTGAGTTATTAAGTAATTTTAGCTATAAAACATTATCTGTAACATTTCAGACCCTGACCTATAGAGGATATTCATAGAAATTAGTAAGGTATCTTTGGTAAAAATTTTAGCTTCCGGGTCATCCTAAATTTGTAGATACACCCTATGTAATATAGGGTATCTGACTAGTCATATTGACTAGTCTCAAGAAGGTGTTCGAGGTAAAACAATCATAAATTCTTCCTGGAGTATCCAATTTGAGTGGGACTAGTTTCATTGGATCATCGATAGTCTGTAGTATTTCTGGTGGGAGTTTCAAAATATTATATCAATTATTTTGTGCGAGGCATGCTATACAAGTGCGATCTCCTAGAAAGGCCAAAAAACGGCAAAGTGTGGGGAAGTTACCATAAATTCCACTTGGCACATCCAATTTTGATCAGACTTGTGGCACTGCATAGAAGAAATATCAAAGAACTACATAAAAGAAAGTTTCATACCTAGAAGGGCCAAAAATTGAGAGATACAACATAAGAAATATTGTCTAGCAGAACCACCTCAAAATCAAGGTTCAAAAGTGATACTTGGCCAGCATGCCACCCAAAAAGGGAACTTCTACACCAAATAAGCCTCCAAACAATCCTACTTGGACTCTTGATGAAGGTGAAGAAATGCGTAGGGACATAAATGATTTACAAA
>SNQJ01S0278605.1:10585-21830 GCA_010110895.2 Picea sitchensis | reverse complement strand
ATGTGTGATTGGTTTATAAAAGTCCCAAATGTCTGTCCACCACATAGTTAGCTAATGCATTAGTCAATGTATTTAGACATCTAGGAATGTGTTGATACTCAATATAATCAAAATAACGTTCCAAGAGGTGAATTCGTAAATATACCCGTAATAAAGTATGACTTCAAATAACATAGACATTACTTAGTTTTAGTACTACTAGCTTCAAATCGAGTCGTATAATTATGTGGGGGATATCAAGAGAAATAGCATCAAGAAACAATTCGATGATGACACTGTATTCTGTAATATTATTGGTCGCACGACCAAGGCACACACCTCATAGACTGGTAATTTCATTTGTAGGTGCGTAAATTGCCCATGCAGCATAAGCAAGATTTAAAGTACTACGACTAGTGCCATCGGCGAAGCCAATGTGGGGTAGTGAAGACTCCGACATCTGGAAACCAAACACAACATAAGATAAATGGTTGGGGGAAAAGACCAAATAATGAAAAAGCATACTAAAGTAACACACAAAAAGTATGATAGAATAAAATACAAGAACTCATGCACATGTGATCTTAGGCATAGTACTTCTTTAAGTAAAACCCATTTATGGTTCACCTAAGGGGATACCGTCGTAGTCTACCGACTCATAACCTCCTTTCTCCAAAACGCGTCTGACGATATAAGGACCTCGCCACATCGCTTCAAATTTTCCATCTCCTAGCATATCTCGATCTTGTTCGTAAAGAAGAACCAGATCATTTTTAGAGAAAACGCGTGGCCTGACATGTTTGTCATATTGGGCTTTGACGCGTTTCTTCTGGGTTTCTATAACCAGGGTGGCATCACGACGGGTTTCATCTAATTGTATAAGATACAACAGACATTCTTATTTGGCAAAAGTGTTTGGGAGAAGTTCGAGGACTAGTTTTAAGGAGGGTATCTCACATTCAATCGACAAGATGGCTTCTAGACCATAGACTAACTGGAATGGTGTAAACCCGATAGAAGACTTAACGAATGTCCGGTAAACCCACAATCCTGAAAACAACATCATGTTCCAACTCGTTTTGTGAATCCATATCATTCATCGAAGCATGGTAAGTTTATTGCTTCAACTTGGTCGTTGGCTTGTGGGTAATAGGGTGTTGAGTTTTCATGGCAAAGACCCAAATTTTCAGTGAGTTCAGACATCATGAAGTTTCTAAAGTGGCTACTGTGATCAGTAATGATAGCTTGAGTAACAAAAAAATGAGCAATGATGTGATTGAATATGAATAATGTTGCAGTCCTTCCGGTATTGTCGAATGTTGGCATCGCCTCGACCCATTTTGTAAAATAATCTACGGCTACAATAACGTATCCATGCCCCCCCGACCAAGTGAGGGTGACATGTCATGAAATCGATACCCCATTTCGCAAAAGGAACAACGGAGACCACAGGGTGTAGAGGAGCGGGGTGTGATTGTATTTTATTATTGTAGGTTTGGCAAGCATGGCATTTTTGGAAAACAATTATGAAATCGTTGCATAAAGAAGGCCAAAAATACCCTGCCCATAAGATTTTCTGGGTAGTATCATACCTAGACTTGTGACCACCACAGGCTCCAGAATGGTAGTCATTCAGGGCTTTCTCAGCTTCGTCAAGCGTGAGGTAGTGTCAAAAACCAGAGTCAATCCCACGACGATAAAGAGTATCATCGAGGATAAGATACTGACGGGCTTGGTAGCGTATTCGACGGTGGTCAGTGCTAGACAAATTGGGCCAAAAAGTCTAGGTTTGGAGATATATGATGATATCTCCATACCAAAGGTCATCGGAACTGATCAGAAAAAGGGATTCATCAGGTAATTAATCTTCTGCTACATTTTCCGTCTTAGAGTGGGGAAGGTCGCATATCAATTCGACAAACACCAAGGATTTCTTGTACTTAGCGCGTTCGAATTCTAAGTCAAACTCCTAGAGTATTACGATCCATTTGGAGTATTTTCCCCCTAGCAATTGATGTGAAAGAATGTGCTGCATAGGGTTGCAGTTAGAAATTACCGTAGTTTTTCATAAAAGGATATAGTGCCGAAAATGTTGAACTGCTTGGACGGCTGCCAAGGCCAGTTTTTCAACATGTAAATACTTGGTTTCGGTAGTCGTGAGACTCCAAATCAAGTAATAGATGACATGTTCATCATGAGAATCATCCTCCTAGACAAGAACCATAGCGATGGTATAGTCTGAGGCTGCGAGGTAAAGGAAACAATCCCGACTGTAATTAGGTGGGAAGAGTAGAGGGGTACGTGTCAAATTGAAAGCTTTGTTGGCAGTGGTATCCCATACAAATTTAGAACCTTTCTTGAGAAGTCGTGTAAATCCAAGAGTTAGCTCAGTATAGTTCGGGATGAAATGACGGAGAAAGTTTTCCTTCCCTTGCAAACTTTGTAACTAGCAAAATGAGGAAGGAGAAGGGAGATATAGAATTTCCTCGACCTTCAAAGGATCTACCCTGATCCCTTGACATGAAACAATAAATCCCAGAAGTTGGCCGGATTCTACGCAGGAAACACATTTGTGGGGATTCAAGCGTGTATGATAAAATCGACATCAAAGGACAATGGCACAGAGGTGTATTGGATGATATACACGGCGCATGGAATGAGTGGGTAAGTCATCGAGATATGGCTTCACAATGTGCTTTATGTCATGAAAGGCATAAGACATAACAAGTTGAAAATTTGCACTGACTTTCATTAAACCGAATGGGAGTTTCCGATGGGAAAAAGTTCCCCAAGGACAAATAAAAGAGGTCGTGTGTTTGTCCGCTAGTACGATATTGATTTGATTATATCTAAAGAAACCATCCATCAGCAAGGAGATTTCTCTTCCGACACAATCATCGATGATTTGGTCAACGAAGGGGGTAGGAAAGTTGTCTTTAGGACAAGCTTTGTTAATGTCCCTATAATCAATTGACACGTGGATTGTGCTTTGTTTCTTATTGATCGGAACAAGATTGGAAACCCAGTTAGTTTGAGCCATCGGGTAAATGAAGCCAGCCTTAAGAAGTTTCTCAACTTCAAGCTTGATAGCGGATGCTTTATGTGGGTGGACCGGACGAAGTTGTTGCCGGATGGGTTTAGCGCCCGGGTATGTCTTAATTTCATGTACCACAATGTCGGGATCAATACTTGGCATTTCTTCATAGCTCCATGCGAAGACGTCATGAAATTATTGAAAAAGAGATTTGTAGGTGACAACCTCATCATGGGAACACGAAGCTCCGATATGCACATTTTTGACAATTTCAAGTTTGATGGATATGTCGAGGGGGAGGATGGGTGAGATGTTACTTAAGTTCCCTTCGTATAACAAATTGTGTGTAGATTCGGGAATGGTAGAAATGACGACAATGGTCAACGGGGTTGAGATCTGTTGGTAACCCTCGATGGTGTTTTGTTCCAGGAAGAGGATGGAACGATCATGTCCATCATTTCAAGGGGTGTCTTCCATGGACATAACCGACATAATCATCTCGTCCATGGGAAAAATGACGTGGAATGGATTTGGAGATAAATCACCAAGAGAGGGGGTCGAAAGGGTTGTCGATTGAATGGCTTGATAAGCAGATTCAACTGGACTTAAAGGCATTTAGTCGCCATATCGAAGATGATCGTTGAGGTTGGGTACCATCCATGGGTCGTAAGATGCAGGGGTTCCGTGAAAAGAGGTAGAGATCATGTTGATCAAGATGAAAATTGGATGTGGAACATCGAGTGGTGGTATGGGGAAAGTTCCCATCAACGAGGAATCCTTAAGAAGACCCACACCGACGTTCTCGTATCCAAGGGGGGGGTTTGCAATGAATGGTACGTTTCCAGTACGTGCATCAGAGTGAAAGAAGGCCAATTGGTCTACGGTAACTACTTTTCCTTGATGTGGGAAATGCACGACACGGAAAAGAGTGGACAAAAATACCCACATGGAATCGATCCAGCTATGGCCAAGTATAAGGTTGTAATCGAGAGGAGCATCAAAGAACTCCACTTCAACATTGACCATTTTTCCTTCTAACGTAATAGGAAACGAAGGGAGTACACTGTAAGGCTTAAAACCAGAGCCATTGAAGGCTTTGAGCGTGTTGTGGGATTTAGTCAAAGGAGGAGAGCCGATGGATTTTCAGCAGGTAATAGACATGACACACATCAAGGCACCCTCATCAATAACCATTCTACAAATGTTATTTTCGGAGACAATAACTTGTATTTGGAATGCGAGTTGAGGGGGTAACCTTGGAATGTGATCTTCCAAGTCAAAAATTATTAAACTTGTATCCGTAGGGTCGATTCCACCAATAGATTTCAATACTCCTTCCTTTGTCTAGGACAACTCTGAAAGACTTCGAGGGATGACATTGTAGATGGTTCTTGGGCCAAATCTTCAACAATACTGTAGTTCTAGGCGACACGTGCATGAGGATTGAAAGCCAATTTTTGAACGACACCCTTTGGAGGAGGGCGAAGGAATGTATCTAGAATCGGTCGTTCGAGATGAAGAGGACCATTGGTAGGTGGGGTCATGGGAGATTGTTGGACCAATGAAGGAGGTATTACATCAACCTTCTCTTTGGAGGAAGAATAATCTTTGGCTCAAGTGGTAAGTGTGATGTCATTCTTCTTTGAATCACCTGTACACATTAAGGCATAGGATGTATTGGAGGGGGAAGGTTGGTCATGAATGACCAATTGGTCTTGTTGTTGAGAGGGGAAGGGTTGTGACAACATGGTCGGAGTGGGAGGTTTTTGGGTCCCTTGAAGGAACTTAGTAACCTTGGCTCGTCTTGGACAATCCTTAGTGTAGTGATCATCGCCACATATAAGACAAGGGTATCGGGGTTTGCACTTATCCCTATCATCAACAGGTGGTGTTTTGGTTTTCTTAGTTTGCGGATTATTTTTATCCTCCTTGTTCTTACCCTTTCCTTTTTTGGATTTATTTTTGCTGGCAGGGGTAGATTGAACAGAGTTTACCTCAGAATTCTTGCCGGTGGGAGGGGTAGGAGACAGATCATTTTGAACATTAGAAGAAATGGATTTGGGATTGTTGCTAGAGGTTTGGACAAAATGCGGTTGGGCATGGAAAGTGTCAATCACACCGTCAGTTGCATGAGAAGTAGCAGGAGTAGTTGAAGTAGCAGAAGTAGAAGGATGAGGTGCTTCAGGGAGTAGGTCATAAAGAGTACCCGTTTGTGAGTAAATGAGGTATAGATATTGGGCAAGACTGATTTCCTATTCTTCTGTGACAACTCCACCCATGGAGATGTCACGAGCAATGTCATTCACGAATGATTTCATGAACCACTCTGCCAACAACTGATCGGGAAGTTCGAGTTTGATAAGACATCATCTCCATCGCCACTCATGAATGTGATCAGAGATATGAGTGGCTTTGGTTTGTTTGAAAGAACTCAAAATTTTGGTTCCAGTTTCGTAGCAGATCGGTAACTGGTAGTGGGTGAGGAAAGCCATAGCAAGGGTGTTTAAGTCAGTGAAGAAGCCTCTTGGTAATTCTATATACCACTTTGCGACGGAACCTGTGAGGGTTCGCTGAAAAAGGCATAAACGAATAGAGTCATCCATCAAGGAGTTGGATGAGCACCAGAGGTGAAAATTCATTACATGATTGTTTGGGTGTTCTCCTAGTTTACCATCAAATTTAGGGATGTTGGATGGTAGTTTGGCCGGTATGGCGGACCATTGAGGAGAGTGACAGATTGGATCATTTAAAATTCTCGATAGATCAGGGAGGTCCAGGGTTGCTAAGAAGGGTAACTGTTTATTCACATGTGGGTACTGGTGACTTTGGGGAGGGATTCATGTCGGTAGACCAGTAGGACCATAAGCAGTTTGCATATAATGCGAATATCCAGGTAGATTTGGTTGTTGGTGTGGAGGCAAGTAATTCATAGGTTTGTACCCTTTAATAGAGGCATTGGGTGGAGCATTCGAGCCCCAAATAGGATTAGATGTACCTGGATAGGGTTGGCTTGTACTAGGGGGTATGTTGGAGCTGACTTGAGGCTGTTTCCCCCCAGTCAAGTGAGGATTATGTTGAATATGATAATTCCAATACTGGGCCAAGGATGGAGGTATGTTTTGTCTATAGGGTGGGGTAGGTGGGGGTTTCCCTCCAATCAGGGGTTTCATCCCAATTGGGATTTGTCCTGCAAAAGGGGGTTGGTTTTGGCCTCCTTGGTGAAATTGTCCACCAACAGGAATTTGGTAATTAGGTGTGAAAGACGGGATGGTTCCACTAGGATCGGTGCCTCTGATAGAGGATGGAAGAGGTCCTCTGAAAGGGCATGGAGGAAGTGTCGGAATGAAACCAAGAAGATGTTTCCCAGAAAGAGTGGAACCGCCAGGAGTCCCTGATGTTATTTGTGTAGGAGTGGGAATAGAAGCATTCAACACATGATATTTGAGTGGAAGTGTTGGGGTGAATCTGGGTGAAAGCAATGTGCCAATGGGGGTTGGTTGGCCGTTGTAGTCCCGGTGTGAGGACTTGTAGTATCTGGGACCATTATGTGATGGATCGTTTGTAGGGGGATAGTCAAGATGTGGTTGGATGGCAGAGCATCTGTACCAGGAAAATAATATGAAGTAGTAAAAGGTATTGAGTCTGGATCAGATGTTTCATGAAGCTTAGGTGCGACAGTGATATCAACGCTTGCTTCTGAGCCAAAGAGATCTCATCTAAAAATGTCAGTAGTCCAAAAAGGATCTTGACCCTCAGGTCCTATGAAAGGTCTAGTTGGTGATCCAGAAGATTGAACAACTAAATCCCTGAAAGAATTCACTCACACAATACATCTCCCAGAGTTGGGAGGAAGTTGAAAGTCCTCTCGAGAATTGGTAATTCGGAATCGTTCTAGAGATTTAGTTCTTTCCACTTGTGGAGTGACAATGTCTTGGACTTCACTCTGTTGAGGAGAGCCCTCCGGTGATTTGGTAGGAAATGGTTGAGAACCTTCTAGATATGCTGGGGGTAAGCCTTGCATTCTATGTTAACGACATGGAGGGTCAATTCTAATCGAGTTAGAATCTTACGAAAGAAATTCTATGGCCAACTTGGGTAAACAAACAACACGCGCTAGTAAAATCTGGGAAGAAAAAACAAGCAAACAATACCTTCCAATTTCGAAGTCACTAGTTGGTGATGAAATCCAACGTCGTGACGACGAGACAAGAAGGGGCTAGGCTAGGGTGGAAAAGTTACATTGACGACCTGCTTAACGGACTTACACCCTGGCGCAAGCTCCCACACATAATCGTGGGTATACCCTCCAAGGAGCCCGAGTGAGTCTTTCCAACATCGATTCCAGGTACCGTGAATACTTACCCCTTCACAGTCACCTTGTGTAAGACCCTAAGAAGATAGGCTACTAAGTTTACCACCAACAACAATGATGCTTGGGGGAACAATCAACAATCTGATCCACACGCAAGGGCAGGGTATCTAGCCCAAAATCCGCTTGAGAGGCTTCCACTCATCATTGTGGGTATACCTTCAAGTAACCCCCGTAATACGTGCAATCTCTACACTGATATCAACAAAGCAGGGTGAGTAACTTTGTCAATCTCGGTGTGACCTTAGGTTTGACCCTTGTGTGAGAAGGGCTTCCGAGGACAAAATTCTGCAAATTGAATTTGACACTCCTTATCACATGATTCTATTATGTTTTTTGTGCTTTGGAGAGTGTGTCTCACTGCCTGTTCCAAAGCTCTAGCCTAGCTAGTGTTTGTGTAAAAGATCCCTAGAAAAAGTTACTAGTTAAATTTTAAAATTGCACAATATTATTAAAGGCTGTTGTTACTCAAAAGGAGATAGAAATGAAACCGATGTTGTGTGAGACTCTAACCCAAAAATGCATAAATAGGAATGAATGATACAATTTTTTTGTTCGATGAATCCTATTTATAGGAGGGAAAGAGGAGTTTTCTGGAACAATGTGAACTACGATGTATGATCTTCTCTGAAATTCAATATCAAACAATCGTGAATAATGGAAATTCTCTATGCGTTGTCTTTCAATACTTGAATGCCAATATTTTTCGAATACAAGGGTGCTTTAAAAAATAAAATGTCTTTAATTTTTCATTAGAAACCAAACAACAGGGATGGAACTAAGAAAAAACAAGCAACCAACAAAAAAGAAATACACAACAAACACCCAAACCAATCTTTTAATGAAGATAAAAATAACAAACTGACAAGACTAGTCTCTTCAAATGCACATGGGAAACACTTTTCCAAGTAATAAGCAATTGAAAAGGACAATTGATCTCAACTTTTAAACCAATCAAAGGCTCCCGACCAAACAAGCACTCAGATTTCAAAACCAGAGATTATACCCTTGTCAAGAAAAGGTCAAGAGGTAAAAATTGAGAAAAATGATCAAGATGAGCTTTCGATTTCCAAAAACTAATCATTCACGAGATTTGAAGTCAAGAAACATTCAATCACTGGCCAGAGAAGTTCTGCCCAGACACATAAACAAATCTGGGCATCTGAGGACACAAAATACTTATTCCAAAATTTTCACAAGTGAGTTCGCACGCTGGGAGTGGGGCGCAGTGCAAGAATCAAGGATTCTTGCAGGCTAGACACAAGAAGACTGCGAGAAGTTCGCACTCAACTGAACACTAGGGTGCAAACTTTAGTGACTCTCACAGGCTACAGAAGGGTGCAGTACGAGAAGGTCTGTAATCAAGCAAATTTTGGAAAAAAGACAAAACTTCTGAGGGAACTTTTGGATCCAGGAAGTCTGTAAGGGTTTCCTTAAGACATAGATTGATTGGGAATTAAAAATGGTAGGTTAAGAGAAAATGGCCAAGAAAAAACCACTAAAATGGGTTGTATCCCTAGCAGAGTTGCCAATTTTTTTATCGGATAAATCGGTAGGTGCAGACACTAATAGATCTCTCTAGATCCACCTAGATCTAGAACAAAACAGGACTTTACATACTCTTTCCCTAAGTTGTAGTCATTGAATCTACTAATAAGGAAGAATGAGTGACATAGCTTAATATCACTTCCTTAGGTCTCTGTTGTTCCTGCTTTGCTCCGGTGCTCTTGTGAAATCAAGTCCAAGACAACAAAAATCAACCAAAGTGAATATAGAAAAGTATATTCAATGTCAACCTATGCATATGATCAAGGAGTTATGCAATACATAAGAGTAATTTTATGGGAAAGGGACATGTCGTTGTATTATATTAATTGAAAGTAGAAGATACAACCGGATCGCCTTGATGTCACAAGCTTCCTTTCAGTGACCCTTTACTTCCAACACACACACTTTCTCTATACTTGCATGAAGAAGATCCAATACAACTTGGTGGGCCAAAAGGAGTCTCCAAGCTTCTATCCAAGCAGGGTTCTTCACACAATTATTTCACCAATTCTCGATTCAATCTTGCTTAACCTTTTCCATGAGAATCCTTTCAATATATAGGAGAAGGAGAGATGGTTACATGGATGAGGATGATCCCACTAAATTTGAGAAGTCAATAGGATGCCAACCATGCGAATGCCAACTTATTTTCTAGAAGATCCCCTTCTAGAACCTTCGTGACCTCTTCTCCTTTTCAAGCTTAAAAACAGGTTCACACCCTATCTATGGAGAAAACTACGAACAGTTCACACCTCAAGTGTAGGTTGCCTACGAGAATGGAGGATTTTCACACCCTGTAATATAGGCAACCTGCGAACTCATCTTAAGAATGTGTTTTTGAAAGAAGACAACAGTCACTTTTCTTAGGCAAAAAGTCCTTGTGGGATCCTACGTACATCACTTGTAGAAACATCACCAGAGTGACCAAAACCATGTGTAACAGTTATTTACTCATCCTTGTTTGAATCATCACTACAACTTCTATTCAAATTTGACTCGAGATTTTTCTTATTCTTTGTCTTCTTGGATGAGTTGAAGGTTGCGTATGTATTTGATGGATTTTCTTAATTTGTTCTCATTTCATAAGCTGTAAATAGTCCATGTAGCTCATCCATGATTATCACACTCAAATATTCTCTTTCTTCTAGCGCTGAAATCTTAGGATCACATCCCATTGGAAGATATCTTAGTACCATTTGAAAAATTGTATATTCATCAACTTCTTCTCCCAATCCTTTAATCATGTTCATTGTTTCATCAACTTGTAAGAAGTAAGATGAAATGTCTTCATCTTCCTTCATTTTAAACTATTCAAATTGACCTCTGTAAGTCTAAAGATTTGTTGCCTTGAATTTGGGATCTCCTTCATAAACATTTTGAAGTTTGTCCCAAATTTATTTTGTATAATTGCAATTCATAACTTTCACATATACTTAATCAACCAGACCATTCAGGATAGCATTTTTTTCCCTCGAATGGTTTTGAATGAGTTTCTTTCCATTGTGTTTTGTTGGAGGAGTGGCATGCTCTTTATATATGTCTACTACTGATTGAAAAACATCAAATCCATGTGCTTGTACATATGTTTTCATACTTCTTCTCCATAATGCATAGTTATGTCCATCAAACCATGGTATTCCATTGTTATACATATTGTTTCTCTCCATGATCTACCTTCCAGTGGTCAAACTGTTTCGTGAAGGAACTTGCTCTAATACCAATTTTGGATACCATAACCACACTTTCGGGGCTTCATGTATATTTCGTCAAATGCACTCATCACATCTACTAACATCAACCACTCCATAAATGAAAACTAACTCACCATCAATCTCAACCATGTCTCTAGGGCTTCCTAACTTCTCCAAGGGTTGACATCAATCTCTAAGGGTTGACGTCAATGACAACCAATTGTCCAAACCAAGTGTCCAACACCATCATCCATATTGCTTACATAAATAATTTTTTTGTCCAATCCTAGGATGTGCAGAACACTAGGGAATGTTATAATCCTACCATCCATGAGCTTCAACTTGAATTTTCCTCATATTATAATTTTGGTTTTCGATTCATCTCTATTGACTCCATGTCTTGCCTAATTTTTTCCTTCTCTAAGTCTCTTTTTTTTAACATGCAGATCATATAATTCGTACCTCTATTATCCTTTTTGAAGGTATTATAATGTTTCTTTTATAAATTTTCTATGGATATGTTATCACCCTATAAGTTATAGGATCGACTGGTGACTGGAATATTATCTGTCTCTAGTGTTTGTTGACAAATGATTTTTCATTCTGCAAATAATTTGAAACAGA
>SNQJ01S0278605.1:0-10575 GCA_010110895.2 Picea sitchensis | reverse complement strand
TCTTGTTGCAGTTGCAACCAATCTTCCTGAGTTATTTTCTCTGATTTTACATTTTCGGGAATCAAACGTAAGAGTGTATCCTTGATCACACGTTTTACTAACACTGAGTAGATTATGATTCAAGTCTTCAACCAATAGAGCATTCTTTCATTTTACATTTTTTTCTTCCAAGCTCTACTACACCTTCTCCAAGTATTTTGGCAAATGAGTCATATCCAAATGCAACATTTCCACCCTTTCTCTTCAAGATGATGAATTTGTCTTGATCCCCGGCCATGTGTGAAGAACACCCACTGTCTATATACCATTCATCTTCTTCTTTACATTCTTCAGCGATCAATGTTATTCAACTGTAACACTCTTTCACTTTGAGTTGTATCTCTCTAATACCCAATTGTAACACTCTTTCATTTTGAGTTGTATCGCTCTGATACCAAATTGTAACACTCTTTCTGTTACCAAACTGTAGCGCTCTTCACCCCCTTCTAGGGACAGGCAGGCGCTACCTTGCGGAAAACAACTCATACAAGCCTTATAAAAACAACATGTGTTTAATCAAAGAAACACATTTAAGCTTAGAGTAAGCATAAGAATTATTACTAACATAAATAATCCATGGAATTAACATTAATACAAATGCACAGCAGAATACATGATAATTATAATACATAGAGATACAGAAACGTAATTAAAGCATCATCTGGTACTTATATTTGAATTAGTGGTAGTTCCACCAACTAAGTGCAGGCCTTCCAAGAATCTCCCAGCCTTAGACCACACTTCTCATCAGCTCAACAGTGGGTCACCCTTGAGCTGGGACTTAGCTCCACCCCCAAGGTAGGGAATCCTAGGCTAGGCTAAGGTTACAAGGAAAACACACAGTCACAAGGAAGCAATTCTCTCCCAAGAACCACTCATGCTCATTGCCCACAGACTCTCCTTCCCCACATGCATGTTCCACCCTAGGAGTATACACCTTCTCTGTCACCTAGACAGTCCTTCGACTGCTAACCTCCCTTGCCTTGGGTTACAACAACAGACCAGACTGGAAGTCTCCAAGCTCTGTGGTAGCTACAGGGTTCCTTCCAGGAGTTATCTCCTTCCTCTGCACATTATCTCACCTGGAGAGAGTCGTTCACAGGCCATGCAACCTATTCTTCCAATTCAATCACCTCTCTCACCTGGAGAGAGTGTTTTTCAAACTGGCCAACAAGCCACACATAGTCCAACACTGTGTGGCCACAAAAGCCAATGGGGAAAACAGACACGAGCTTTTCAACAGGCTCAACAATGATAGGATGGTCTCACGATTATGGATTGGGAACAAATATTCCACACATAGGCTTGATCTCTTCAGAAAGAGGGTGTCTCAGCCTTCTAGAATCAACATATACTATCCCTAAACTCAACACAGACTTTCCCCCCCATGGTTTCATAATTATACACGGTCTCTTCCCGGGTTGGACGAAGCGTACAGTTCAGAAGATGCACCAGGGTATTCTTGCAGAGGTCAGACCGTTCACATTCATACGGTCAGGTAGAGTGGAGGAGGAACTCCTCTCATGGCTCATATTGGATTTTTTATTCACATGCACTAGGGTTGACACTTGTCACCCTTGGAACTGCATGCTTCCATCAACGTGCGTTCCTTCCACCCTTTGGAAGTCACATGTCATTCCAAAAGAAATTAGGGTAAAAACATGATATTCACATGTCTTTAGGAATAATATTAAAATATTATTCCTAATGACTAAAGCCCCTACGCTCAACACTTAGCCCCCTAGGCTCAACACTTACCCTTTTTCCCACCTTCTAGCCCCTAATTCCTTGCCCTCTCTATGGATTCTTAGTCCCCCATCACTCATTCATCGTGTCGGCCTGCACACGATGGTGTTTATATTTTATTAATGCTCTGCATGATTACATATACAAAAGCAGGCTCTTGGTCTTCAACCCTTAGGCTCTCTGGCCTAACAATCACATAAGCCTACCAAATTATATAAACTTGTCTCACTAGCCTATAAAACATATTTACAATTCATTCCATACCTCAAACTTACAAAGGGATCGATCTTGGGGACACTACAATTCCCCTCATTTATTTTTGCATTGTCCTCAGTGCAACCTTACGCTGTCTCTGCAAGCTTTCCAAAATTTTCAAAAATATGCGGGTACTCTGCCCACAAAGCATATACATGCTCCCATGTCACGTCCTCAGGACCATACCAGGTCCACTAGACCTTTAGAATCTCTATAGCTTGATTCCAGAGTTGTTTTCTTTTCCTGTCCAATATGCACACAGGATGCACTTATAGGAGACCATCTGGTTCCACCTGAATCACATTCCAATAGATAACATGATTAGCACTAGGTATATATCTCTTAAGCAATGAAACATGAAACACATTATGTAAAGTCATAGATGTAGGTAATGCAAGCATGTATGCAACTGGCCCAATCCTTTCCAGGATTTCAAACAGCCCACAAAATCTTGCTGCCAACTTGGCACAACTTCCCAACTTCAGGGAACTCCTGTTAGTTTTCACTTTCAGGAAAACGTGGTCACCCACTTTGAATTCTCTGTGGGTTCTATTACTATCAGCGTAACTTTTCAGCCTGTCCTGGGCAACTTTTAGATTTTGTTTAATTCTTATCACTTGGTCTTCCATCTCTTTGAGCAGCTCATGCCCAACTACTGCTATGTCAGTTGGATTATCCCAGCTCATTGGAGTGTTGCACTTTCTTCCATAAAGTGTTTCAAATGGGATTATCTTCAACGATGCGTGATACCCATTATTGTAGGCGAATTCTACCAAGTGCAGGTAGTCTTCCCACCTTGATGGTTTATCCATCACATACATTCTCAGTATGTCTTCTATTACTCTATTCACCCTTTCTGTTTGACCATCATACTCAAGATGATATGCTATACTAAAGTTCAGATTCGTTTTGAATCCCTTAAATAGTCCTTTCCAGAAATTCGAGGTGAATTTCGGGTCCCTATCAGACACAATTGTTTTAGGAATTCCATGTAAGCATGCCACTTCTTTTAAGAAGATATCAACAACATCTGTTGCCTTCTGAGTGGTTTTTAGTGGAATAAAATGGTCAACTTTTGTAAGCTTGTCCACCACCACCATGATTAAATCATGTTGCTTGCTTTTTCTGGGAAATCCTGTGATAAAATCCATTTTCACCACTTCCCATTTCCACTCAGGAATGGGTAAAGGCTGCAACAACCCTCCTAGGTGCCTATGCTCAGCCTTAACGTTATGGCACTCCATACATGTGGCGATGTATTCAGTGATTTCTTTCTTCAGAACCGGCCAAAAGTAATGGTTTTTTACTGCTACCACAGTCTTCTGATATCCAGGATATCCATCATAATCCACGTTATGCATTTCTTTTAAAATTTCCAGCTTCAATTCTTGGACATTGGGTACATACACTCTGTTTTTATATAGAAGTAAGCCATCAATTCCCAAGGTGTAACTTCCCTAGGTCTGTGGTATCTCACGCTGTTGTATCTTTTCTACCAAACCTTTGTACTACAAATCAACATTTGCAGCTTCCAAAATTCTATCCTTAATCTCATTCATGTACATGTTAATGGTTGTAGCATGTAATTCGTGCACTTTTCTGTTGAGTGCATCAGCTACCTTATTTTCTTTCCCTTTGATATGCTTGATATCAAATCCATATTCACACAGAAAATCCAGCCATTTGGTTTGCCTGACATTTAAAGTTGGCTGATCAAATAAATACTTCAGACCATTGTGGTCTGTTCTCAATTCGAATCTCCTTCCCATGAGGTAATGTCTCCATTTCCTCAATGTGTGGACAATTGCTACCAGCTCTAAATCGTGAGTGGCATAATTCCTTTCATGCTCTTTCAACTTTCGGGATTCATAACAGATTACAAATCCCTCTTGGATGAGAACTCCCCCCAATCCCTCCTTACACGCATCTATGCACACCACAAAATCCATATTTGGATCTGCAATCTTCAGGATTGGAGCGCTAGTTAACAGCTGCTTCAATCGCTGGAAACTGCTCTCACACTCTTTAGTCCACTGAAACTTCTTCTCCTTCCTTTGCAAGGAAGTAATAGGGTGAGCTAAATTGGAAAACCCTTCTATAAACCTTCTATAATTGTCTGTCAAACCCATAAAATATCTAACCTCTACCACATTCCTTGGCACTGACCATTCTCGAATGGCCTCAACCTTTTCAGGATCCACAACGATCCCCTCTTCCAAAATAATATGTCCCAAGTAATGGATCTGCCTTTGATAAAATGAGCATTTTCTCAGCTTGGCATACAACTGGTGTTCTCTCAACACTTGCAGAACCATCCTCAAGTGTTTTTCATGCTCTTCCTCTGACTTGGAATACACCAAGATGTCATCTAGGAAGACTATGACAAACTTGTCTAAATAGTCCCTGAATACACCATTCATTAAGCACATGAAAACAGCAGGTGCGTTTGTCAGTCCAAATGGAACCACTGTGAATTCATAATGACCATACCTTGTTCTAAAGGCGGTCCTACTGATGTGCTCCTCATTTATTCTCACTTGGTTATATCTAGATCTGAGATCTATTTTTGAAAATATTTTCGCACCCTTCAACTGATCAAAAATATCATCGATCCTTGGCAGCGGATACTGGTTCCTGACAGTTACCTTATTCAACTACCGAAAATCAATGCACAGCCTCATTGTCCCATATTTCTTCTTCACGAATAGGACCGGGGCACCCCAAGGTGACATGCTTGGGCGAATGTACCCCTTCTTCAAAATATTTTCAAGCTGAAATTGCAACTCTTTCAAGTCTGGCGTACTCATTCTATAAGGAGCCTTTGAAACTGGAGTTGCTTCAGGCATCAAATTTATAGAAAAATTGATGTCCCTCTTCGGAGGTAGTCCAAGTACCTCCTGAAATACATCCTTGAACTTTTTGAGTACCTCGTGGTCTTCCAGCTTCAAGACTGCATCTTTGGATGCTTCTCCCACACGGGCTGCAAATAATTGACAACCTTTCTTATAACACTTCTTCAGCTTGATGGCTAAGATTTCTCTAATAGCCACAACTCTAGGAATTCCTTAGATTATTTTCCAATTTCCATCTTCATCCAAGCACGTAAACATATTATTACGACAGTCCAGGAGGGCATGGTGCTGGTCAAACCAGTCCATCCCAATTAAGCAGTCATAAGAGCCTAAAGGTAGAATATTAAATTCATCCTTAGTGCTCATTCCTTTCATGTCCACTGAATAGGACTTAACCAATTCAGTGAACTTCCTCTTGGTCCCTATAGCCAACTGCACTAACCAAGACTTTTCATGTTTTCTCCTTGATAAACGCAAACTTTCCACCACACTAGGATCTACATAACTATGGCTAACTCCTGGATCAATTAAAATAATTAGTGGTCAGTTGTTAATCATACCTTTCAATTCAATCATGTGTGATTGAAATTCTTCTTGCTTTTTGTCCAGGGCTGCGTACATCCTTCGCATTATGTTACCCATATCCTCCACTGTTTCAGCTTGATGAACAGTATGGACAGTTCTCGCTTTATCTTTTCTCTGGCGGAAGTCTTTGTACCTATGGTTCCCTTTACAACCCCAACACTCCATAGGTGGTGGTATTGGCATTTGCTCACTCCCTTCAACTTTCCTGGGCTCTCTAAAAGATGACTGTCCCCAAGGACTGTTCTTGAAAAAGGGAGGCTTGTTTCCCTTCTGTCTCTTTTCCTTCTTAAACCTCTTCTGGTCATCCCAAGCCTTCCAAAGGATAGGCCTTTCTCTTTGTTGTTCATACAAGCATTTCTCCCTTCTTATTGTTTCTTCCATAGTCTTAGGATCATCATACTGAATCTTATCATCGATGGAAGGTGGCAGTCCACTCAGATACCTCTAAATCTTGATAGTCTCATCTTTGATGAATGGAACATACTTCAACAGTTCCAAGAAACTTAATTCATACTCATCAATGGTCATGCTGCCTAGCTTGAGTTCGAAGAACTACTTCATCTTTCTGTCATAATATATTTTGGTCAGGTATTTCTTCTCGAAATACCTCTTAAACTCCTTCCAAGTGATATCTTTCTCTCTTATGTGCTGCACTTGCACAAACTGATCCCACCACATGGATGTTTTTCCTTTTAGCTAGTACATCGCAATTCTTCCTTCTGCATGAGTGGAATAGTTCTGCAGTTGGAAATATTTCCTCATGCCAAGAAACCATGTCTCAGCATCTTCCTCCTTCTTATGTTCTCCATCAAATGTTGGAGGCTTGATATTGTTCATCTCCCCTTTCAATTCATCCTTTCCTGATTTTTGGTGTTTTCTGGTAGGGGATGGGCTTGAACTACTATGTGTTTCCCTGCCAGAATGCTTCGGGGAGAGATGGTAATGTCTGCTACCACTCCTCGATCTTCTTCTCCTCTCAGGGGTTCTGACACTTCTTGATCTTCTTGTGTCACTCTCTTTCTCCAATTTCTTTTCTATTCTTTCTAGGCTCTTCAACATTTTTAAGTTGAATTCACCCTGTCGATCCCTGATTTTCATGAGATTTCAGCTATCAGCCCGATGTACCTGGGCTTCTTTCTGCAATTTTTCAATGAGTTTCATCATACGTCCTTCTTTATCTATCTCTTTCCCGTGCCCATTAGAGTTTGTTCCTTCAACTCCAAGGTTGGCATCCTTTCCTTCTCTTTCGTCCTCTGAAATGGAGGCACTCCACACCTCTTCCATTTCCTTACTCGGCGTCTATTGTTGGCTTTCCTGACACTCGTTGAACTCTACAGACACAATGTGAAATCAATCTGAAGTTTGTCAGGCCCTTAAACCTTCAATAAAACTTACAACATTCATAAGCCAATGTGAACAAGAAAAACCTTTTGACTTCACAAAGTTTTCTTAGCTCTGTTCGGCTCTGCAAATTTCGGGACTTCGGGTTTTCGGTACCCAGGAGTTCACTATGCAGTGACTCCTAACTTATTGTTGCTACAATCCCCGAAATCTGAAATTTTTGTTTCCTTTCTCTCTGGGCCCACAGCACAGCTATCACCCTTAAAACTTGTTACGGTTCTTCAATCTCCAATGGCTTCGGGACTTCGAAACTTCGGGTTCCGGGGTTTCAGTTCTTGAGACTTCCAGACTCACTTACCTTTCCAACCCCTGACTTTCAAAATTCCAATTTACTTTATTCTCCGAGCCCATAGAACAATTGTCGCCCTTAACCACAGTGGCACGTGGCATGTTCCGGAGGGTCCACGTCACCATCAGTGACATTATCATGTCCTACCACTCTCACCTGTCTTCTCGACTCATTGGCACGTGGTACACATTCATGCACCCACGTCCATTCCAAGAAAAAACCAATGGTTAGAATCCTTCCTCATATCTACGACGTAGATCTTTTTCGGCGTTTCGGGGTTTCAGGCATCGGGAGTTTGTGCATCCCACATCTCGAACTTCCGTTTTCCAAAATCCTAAATTACAGTTTACTCTTCCACTTTTATCCAGTGGTCAAACCTCTCCTACGATCTACGATGTAGATCATTTCGGAAATCCGTCTTTCGCTAACTCGTGACTTGCAAACACAAGGGCCTTCATTTTTGGTTTCTCAGGTGTCGAAACGTCGTCTGGAAGCCATGTGGTTTCCTTGATGGATGGTCTTGACGAATTTCATGATTTCACATATCACGATTTCCACGTTCCTGTGCAACTCCAAAGGGTCTTTAAACCCTGTGCACATTCTCCATATCTGACGGTCACAAGGGTTCGCCTTCCCTTTCGAACAGATCCTGAGGCTCCAACACTTCTAGTGTGGAGTCCTCTCTCCCTGTGGCCATATACCACACCAATTGCGGTTTCACAACACCGCTATACCTCCTGAGCTTGTAAGCACGTCAAGTAACTCCTTGACACATCTGGAGCATTCCAAGGTTCGAAATTGGTCCTCCATACACAATTTCTCCTCACACCCTCGGTCCAAAGACCACTCAACTGGCCCATCTAGGCTTGGTGTCGAAACCTTGGCTCTAATACCAAATTGTAACACTCTTTCACTTTGAGTTGTATCGCTCTGATACCAAATTGTAACACTCTTTCACTTTGAGTTGTGTCGCTCTGATACCAAATTGTAACACTCTTTCACTTTGAGCTGTATCACTCTGATACCAAATTGTAACACTCTTTCTGTTACCAAATTGTAGCGCTCTTCACCCCCTTCCAGGGCCAGGTAGGTGCTACCTTGCGGAAAACAACTCATACAGGCCTTATAAAACCAACATGCGTTTAATCAAAGAAACACATTTAAGCTTAGAGTAAGCATAAGAATTATTACTAACATAAATAATCCATGGAATTAACATTAATCTAAATGCAGAGTAGACTACATGATAATTATAATACACAGAGATATAGAAACATAATTAAAGCATCATCTGGTACTTATCTTTGAAACAGTGGTAGTTCCACCAACCAAGTGTAGGCCTTCCATGAACCTCCCAGCATTAGACCACACTGCTCATCAGCTCAACAGTGGGTCACTCCCAAGCTGGGACTAAGCTCCACCCCCAAGGCAGGGAATCCTAGGCTAGGCTGAGGTTACAAGGAAAACACATAGTCACAAGGAAGGAATTATCACCCAGGAACCACTCATGCTCACTGCCCACAGACTCTCCTTCCCCACATGCCTGTTCCACCCCAGGAGTATACACCTTCTATGTCACCTAGATAGTCCTTCGGCTGCTAACCTCCCTCACCTTGGGTTACAGCAATAGACTGGACCAGAAGTCTTCGAGCTCTGTGGAAGCTATGGGGTTCCTTCTAGGAGTTCTCTCCTTCCTCTACGCATTCTCTCACCTAGAGAGAGTCGCTCACAGGACAAGAAACCTGTTCTTCCAATTCAATCACCTCTCTCACCTGGAGAGAATGTTGTTCAAATTGGCCAACAAGCCACACGCAGTCCAGCACTGCGTGGCCATAGCAGCCAATGGGGAAAAAAGACACGGGATTCCCAACAGGCTCAACAATGACAGGATGGTCTCACGATTATGGCTTGGGAACAAAGATTCCACACATAGGCTCGATCTCTTTAGACAGAGGGTGGCTCGACCTTCCAGAATCAACACAAAATTTCCACCCCATGGTTTCAAAATTACACAAGGTCTCTTCCCGGGTCAGACGAAACGTATGGTTCAGAAGATGCACTAGGGTAATCTTGCAGAGGTCAGATCGTTCACGTTCAGACGATTGGGTAGAGTGGAGGAGGAACTCCTCTCACGACTCATCTTGGTCATTTTATTTGCATGCACTAGGGTTGACACTTGTCACCCTTGGAACTGCATGCTTCCATCAGCGTGCGTTCCTTCCACGCTTTGGAAGTCACATGTCATTCCAAAAGAACTTAGGGTAAAAACGTAATATTCACATGTCTTTTGGAATAGTATTAAAATATTATTCCTAACGACTTAATCCCCTAGGCTCAACACTTAGCCCCATAGGCTCAACACTTAGCCCCTTTTCCTACCTTCCATCCCCTAATTCCTTTCCTTCTCTATGGATGCTTAGTCCCCCATCACTCATTCATCGTGTCGGCCTACATGCGACGGTGTTTATATTTTATTAATACTCTGCATGATTACATATACAAAATCAGTCTCTTGGTCTTCAACCCTTAGGCTCTCTGGCCTAACAATCACATAAACCTACCAGATTATATAAACATGGCTCACCAACCTATAAAACATATTTACAATTCATTTCATACCTCAGACTTACAAAGGGCTCGATATTGGGGACACTACATTGACAATCTTCATTGTTTGGAATCTCTTTCCTTCTCCATACTGTGGTTGGCATAGGGACATCTTCATTCATATATCTGCAATCTCGTGCTTTGTGACCAGGATAATTGCATTTGTAGCATACAATATTTTTGTCCATCAACGGGTAAAATGAATTATAACTTTTGTCGACAAATCCATGATTATTTCCATATCTTTTGTTTACACCATTCATGTTTCTTGCGTATTTGTTCCTTTCATTGATTCTGCAATTAATTACCGAATGTCCAAAATTTTTGCAAGTATAACAATGACCAAGAAATAAATTTTCATACCTTGGAGTAAGTGGGATTCTTTATGATGTAGTCCATATGGGTTCATGATATATTCTTATGTATTTTCCTTCATACTAATTGAAGCTTCTTTGATTCCTGAAGGTAGGAGGTCTTCCTGGATATTCATCTCTTTTGTAATCATTCCTTCTTTCTGGTATCCTAGTCCACTTCTCATCAACTGTCTGTGTATCTCTTTTGTCAACCTTCTTGTTGGTATTTGGATCTTCTTTGTATGAAGTTTCGCCCATGCATCCAAGATGTGTTAAGTCTTTTGGCACTTGAGAGTTTCTTAAGATCTTCCTCAATGAGACAACTTCTTGTTCAAGTTTCTCACAATCTTCTTCTTTATTCTTCATTTGGACATTCCTTACTTCTCCTATTCTTCTTTCTTCTTCAAGTAGAGTTTTCAAGGAAATGGTTTCTTCTCTTAGTTTCTCA
>SNQJ01S0278604.1:0-11321 GCA_010110895.2 Picea sitchensis | reverse complement strand
ATTATTCTTTGGAGGTTCATACATTGTTCTACAGGGATATGTTGATTGAGATATGGCAGGTGATAAAGATAGCAGGAGCACCACAGGGTATGTTTTCACTATAGGTGGAACAACAGTAACTTGGATTTCGAAACTGAAAAAGGTTGTTGCACTTTCAACAAAAAAGGAAGAGTATATTGTTGCTACAGATGCTAGTAAAGAGATGATTTAGTTACAATGGTTTATGGAGGAATTGGGAAAGAAGAAAGAGAATAGCAAGTTTTACTGTGAAAGTGAAAGTGTCATTCATCTTCCAAAGAACTCAGCCTTTCATTCAAGGACTAAGCATATACATATCATGTATCATTTCATATGATTCGTCTTGGAAGATGGACGTTTGAAGTTGGAAAAGATACACACTAGCCATAATCCTGCAGACATGTTAACAAAGGGAGTAACCAAGGGGAAATCGATTTCCTGCTTAGTTTCAGCTGGTCTTCAAGCATGAAGGTGAAGATGAGAAATTTTCCAGTTCCAAGGTGGAGTATAGTCCAGAAGGTACAAATGCAATGGATTTGTTGTGATCAGTCTCCAAGTGGGAGGTTGTTGGTTATGGAGCCTGATTATCTTCTTGTTTCATAAGGCTTTGTTTTTAGCCTTGTTTATACCCCATGAAGGTTTTACACCCCGGAATATTATACACCCCTCCACGCAGGGAGGGGGGGTGCAGGGGGGGCTTGCCCCACTTTCATGGTATTGGGGGCTCATCCCCCCATCTGGGGGTCTGGGGGGAAGCAGGCCCCCGAAGGAGGTTTCAGGGGACAATGTACCCCAATCTGGGTTCGGGGGTGAAGCCCCTGAAGGAAATTTTTCCTTGTAAATGTATATTTTAATTTCATAGTAAATCTGTATTGTTCATTACAAGGTCGCATATTTGAAGGTAGAAGTTATGCTAGGGTTATTTTCCTTAGAAGGAAACCCTCTTTTATGAGGGAAATAAATTGTGGCTATGTATCATTGTGAATTTCGTATTCTGAGAGAGGAGATTGTGAGAGAAAGAAGATGAAGTTACAGTGGGTGTGTTGTAGGTTGTATCCCTTCATTTGTTGGATAATAAAAAAGGAAGGACCTGAAAATTTCTATGATGGATGTATCCCACACTGGGTGAACCACACATATTTGTGTATCTATTGTATTGTGTATCTTATGTGTTTTATTTCCACATTTGTTTTTTTTTTATTGCTCCACGATCTTGTTTTTCTAACAGTCCTTGCCAAAATTTTCGACACATCTTCATGGGTTTACACCTCATCTTGACTATTCACCACTTTGATTATTTTCTACTCTATTAACACTTTAATGAACCCAAAAAAACTACAAGACATGTTAATAACTTGATAAGTTACAGTTGGTGGACACCATATGAGTGGACATGCTAATAACTTGATAAGTTATGGTTGGTGGTGTTAGAAAAATAGGATCCTGGAGCAATAAATAAAAATAAATGCAGAAATAAAACACAAAAGATACACAATACAATAGAGACCTAGATATATGTGGTTCACCCAGTGTGGGCTACGTCCACCAAAGAAATTTTTAGGCCCTTCCCTTTTACTATCCATCAAATGAAGGGATACAACCTACAACACACCCTTTGTAACTTCCTCTTCTTTCTCTCATAAACTCCTCTCTCGGAATACAATATTTGGAATGATACATAGCTGCAATAAATTTCCCTCATAAAAGAGGGTTACCTTCTAGGGAAAAAACCCTAACATAACTTCTATCGTCAGATATTCGACCTTATAATGAACGGTCCATACTTAATATGAAATTACAATATACATTTACAAGGCAATTTTTCCTCCAAGGGCATGCTTGCCCCCAAACCCCACAGTCAGGGAGATAGCCCCCCAAGACCCCACAGGGGGGAAATCCCCCCATGCATTCCCCCATGTGGAGGGGTGTACAGTCTTCTAGGGTGTAAAGTCTTCATGGGGTATAAAAACGACTGGGAAAAAAGACCTTTGAATCAAGAAGATAATCAAGTCCACAACCAACAATCTCCCACTTGGATACTGATCTCAACAACTCCACCGTTGTTTTATTTGTTGGAATATGATCCTTATTGGACCTAGAAAATTTCTCATCTTCACCTCCATGCTTTAAGACCAAATGAAACTGAGAAAAAACTCAGTTTCTTCCTCATTACTCCCTTTGTTAACATGTCTGCAGGATTATGGCTAGTGTGTATCTTTTCCAACTTCAAATGTCCATCTTCCAAAATGGGTCGTATGAAATGGTACCTCAATTGTATATTCTTAGTTTTCGAATGGAAGGATAAGTTCTTTGCAAGATGAATGGAACTCTCGCTGTCACAGTATAACCTACTATTCTCTTACTTCTTTCCCAATTCCTCCTTAAACCTTTGTAACCAAATCATCTCTTTACTAGCCTCTATAGCAACAACATACTCTGCCTTTATTGTTGAAATTGCAACAACCTTTTGTAGTTTCAAAATCTAACCTATAGTTGTTCCACCTATAGTAAAAACATACCCTGTGGTGCTCATCCTTCTATCTTTATCACCTACCATATCGGAAGCAACATATCCCCATAGAACAATGTATGAACCTCCAAAACATAATGCATGAGTTGCAGTACCTCTCAAATACCTGAGAATCCAATTTACTGCCTCCCAATGTTCTTTACCTAGATTGTTCATATACATGCTCACAACTCCCACTGCATGTGAAATATTTGGTCTTGTGCAAACCATCGCATACATCAAGCTACCAACTATTGATGAATAAGGGACCTTGGACATGTATTTGATCTCCTCCTGTGTCTTGGGACACATTTCCTTAGTTAATTTTAAATGGTTGGCCAAAGGTGTACTAACTGGTTTTTCATTATGCATTCTAAACCTCTACAACACCTTCTCTATGTACTCACCCTAAGACAATGTCAATTTGTGGTTTTTCATGTCTCTTGTTATTCTCATACCAAGGATTTTCTTTGCAACACCCAAATCCTTCATCGCAAATGAATTAGATAATTTCTTCTTGAGAACATTTATATCCTACATATTAGACCTTGCAAAAAGCATGTCATCTACATACAGTAGCAAGATAATATAGATTCCATTTTCTAGCCTTTTAAAATAAACACAGTGATTAGAATGACATCTACTATAACCTTGTTTTGTCATAAACCTGTAAAAATTCATATACCACTACCTTGGAGCTTGCTTTAGGCCATACAAGTTCTTCTTCAACCTGCATACTAAATTATCCTTCCCTTTGACCTCATACCCCTGTGGTTGTTGCATGTTGGAAGCATACCAAAGTGGAAAGAAAGGCTATTTTGGGAAGGAAAACATGCACGAGGAAAGCGACAGCTAGAAGGAAGAGCAGCACGCATGTATGCATGGAATACCTGACGACGTTAGGGTTAGGGGTTTTGCAATACATAGTAATGGATGATGAGCCAAAAATGTATAAATATAAATACCTAGGTCTCAGAGGGGAGGCTAGAACATGAGATAGAGGCAAATATAAAGGGTCTTAAGGAGGAGTCTCGTTTTGATGTCTAGTTGTAATATTTTCTATACAACCTAATTTTGTAAGTTGTTGTGATGGACAGAAGTAAGGGGGGTGTATCTTGAGAGTTATATTCCAGGATGAGGATCCTGGTGTGATCTATTCTACCTCATAATAGATATCGACCCAACTGAGAGGAGTTGTAAAGAGCGTGGCGTTGTAGTTTTGAAACTGCTATAATAAAAGAGCCTAAGAGCCAGATCTTTGTGGATGTAGCCCAAGGGGGGTGAACCACGGTAAAACTTGTGTTATGTGATTGAATTCATGTATTCTTATTTTTTAATTAGTTGTTAATATGCTAAATGAATGAGTTGATTATATTCCATGCATAATCATGATTGAAAGTTTATTGCGTTGATAAGTTAAGTAGAACTCTCAGCGCACACTTCTCAGATATCCACTCAATCCTAGACTACAAACACTTGAGTATTGCATTCACCCATTAATACTATCTCGGGTGAGACTGTGCAGAGCACTTTGTGTGTTGCGTTTCCTTCTAGTTTACCAGGAGGGTCGATAGTTTTAGAGGTTTTGTTGGAATCCCTGTAGACATGAACCCTGGGTCAAGCGTATTGAAGATATAAACTTAGACATATAAATTATAACCAAAAAATGGTTTCGTTTCCGAGACTTGAAGCAGGCCAAAGAAGAAGGAAAGGTTATTTTGGGAAGGAAAGCATGCACGAGGAAAGCGACAACTAGAAGGAAGAGCAGCACACGCGCATGCATGAAATACCTAATGACATTAGGGTTAGGGTTTTTTTAATACATTGTAATGGTCAATGAGCCAGAAACATATAAATATAGATACCTAGGTCTCAGAGGGGAGGCTAGAACATGAGATAGAGGCATATATAGAGGATCTTGAGGAGGAGTCCCATTTTGATGGCTAGTTGTAATATTTTCTATGCGACCTAATTTTGTAATTTGTTGAGATGGAGAGAATTAAGGAGGGTGGATCTTGAGGGTTAGATCGCAAGCTGAGGATCCTGGTGCAATCTAGTCTGCCTCATAATAGATCTCGACCTGACTAAGAGGAGTTGTAAAGTGTGCGGTGTTGTATTTTTGGAACTGTTATAATAAAAGAGCCTAAGAGCCAGATCTTTGTGGATGTATCCCAGGGGGGGTGAACCACAGTAAAACCTATGTTATTTGATTGAATGCATGTATTTTCTTACTGTTTAAGTAGTTGTTAATATGCTAAATGAATGAGTTGATTATATTCCATGCATAATCATGAATGACAATTTATTGCATTGATAAGTTAAGTAGAACTCTTAGTGCACACTTCTCAGATCTCCACTCAATCCTAGAATGCAAACACTTGAGTATTGCAGTCACCCATTAAGACTATCTCGGGTGAGATTGTGCAGAGCACTCTCTGTGTTGTGTTTCCTTCTGTATTACCAGGAGGGCCGATAGTTTTAGAGGTTTTGTTGGAATCCCCATAGACATGAACCCTGGGTCAAGAGTATTGAAGATATAAAATCAGACATATAAATTATAAACAACAAATGGTTTTGTTCCCATTGGATGGAAAAGTATAGGATTGAATAGATGAGATCTGATGAAAATTTGTAAGATCTGCAGAAGGCAGGTCAAGAGAATATTGAATTGGATGAGGAAGAGGTGAAAAGAATGAACCGCTAGAAGGGGATGTTGAGACCATGGAATCTCACAAAAGAAAAGATCGAAATCTGGCTAAAGACAAAGGAGCTGGAGTTTGCGTAGAAAGACAACAGAAACCCTAGAGTAACACCGCACAAATACCTTGAGAAATATGTGTTTACTGATTTGCATGAAGTCTTTTTCTATGATTTTCCACACTTATTGCAGGAGTGGGTATTGAGGTTGAAGGATAACCACGCAACAAACCGGATCTGATAGTTAGAGTGGACCTCAGCACATATTGAGTAGTTATAGCAGGTGAACAACAAATTCACCTGCACGGTAGATTTTTGGCTCGACAGTATTGTAGCAGGATTTATAACAGAATTTGCAGTCAATACAGTGAAGTCGTACAGCACAGCAAAACAAGAGTTTCTACGTGGGCCTCGAGGAAGGTATATTTGATCGTTGTATACTTCTATTAAAATATTGTTATACAACAAAGGTGTAATGACGATGGAGTCAGACAACTAAAATTCCATGCGTGCATGGGGGCAGGGGGGAAGCACTGATAGAAATAGGAGAAATGGAAGGAGAATTGGATAAAGGAAAGAAGGAGGAATCCTTGGACCCAATTATGATGGATGACGACCAGATCAAGTGGATCATGGAAACAACTAGAAATACACGCAGTGGATTACCCTACTAATACAAGGTGAATACAAAGAAGAGAGTCGTAGCCACAAGGGAAGGTTGGTGAGTGATGAAGAAGAGGCAGGGGATCTTCAGGATGTGGAGCATATTGAGTAAATCATGCGCACAACATATGAGAGGAAGACAAGAGGTCTAGGAGATGGAAGAGAAGGCAGAAATCCTATCCATGTTAATGTTAGTGTGGAACCCATAAACCCATGTGCGACTAATACACCAAAGAGAACACCATTATTTAGACAACTGAATTTCAAGAAAAAAAAGACAGGAGGAAGTACATATACACAAGGAACAACAACTAGAGGAGCTAGTTTAGGAAGCAATTGTCAAGTATCCACACCACACGGAGGTAGTAGTTCATCATTCAGAATGGCAGGACATGATCCCACCATTAGGTTACCATAATTTAAAGGAGAAGCATCGGAGGACCCARAAAAAACACATTTTTATCTATGAAAATATTTGGGAAGCMWAACATATCACGGATGAAGATACTAAACTTTCACATCTAKAAATAACACTAAGGGATCATGCGCTGGATTGGTATATGAGTTTAGCTACAAACAACCCACCAGGGACAACTAGAACAATTGCAGACATCAAKAAATTGYTGATAAATKAGTTTCAGAAGCCAAGTTCAGAGGATCAGTACATGAACGAGAGGATAGAAATTAGACAGAAACCAAGAGAAACTGTATGGGATATTGATCAGAGATTCAAGCGACTGAAAGGAAATTTGAAATATCTCATGACAGATATGCAGYACGGGCACATATTTGTCAATTCACTRCTACCACACTTAAAATATCCATTGCGACAAAAGAAGTTTCAAACACAGGAAGAGGCTCTACAAACAGATTTGCAACTAGAAGAAAACCAATATCAGTAGACAGATCCAACCATTGAAGAAATAAAGGAGGATTTTAAGAAATTAACGTTCCATCTAAACCAGAACAAAAGTAAGGACAAACAAGAATTTGTTTGGTGTACCAAACGAGAATTTGTTTGGTGTACCACATGCAGGACGGAAGGACACCACAAGAAAGAATGTCCAACATTCGCACAGTATATGACAGCAGGAATGCCAAACCCATTACCAAGAGGAGGACTATGGTGGGAGATCTATAAGAAACCAGGCCACGATCCATATCATTGCCCGATGATGCAGAAGTACCAAATAGTTCCAGAGAGCTCATATTGCAACTTTTGCAAGTCATTAGGTCACGATGACAAAGGTTGTAGAACTATGGATTTTATGTGAGAGAGGACATCAGATGCATATAGGGTGCAGGAAGAAATGATGATCGGGCAAGCCGCACCATAGTTTAACCCAGTTCCCACTCCATACAATACTGCACAATAGCAGTATAATACTGCGCAGCAACCATATAATGCAGCGCAACCTCAGTACAATATTGCACAATACAATAAGGAACCTCAGTATAACATGCCGAGAGGAGATCGAGCTGGATACAGAGGTAGAGAATGAGTAAGAGGAGGCTTTGGAAGAGGTAGAGGACCAGTGGTATGTCACAACTGTCAACAACTAGGACATTATGCAATGAATTTCCACTTCCACCGACAACTTGTATGTATTGTCATGCATCAGATCATGACACAGAAGAATGTCCTACGTTACTAGGAAAAATCCAGGAAAAGAGGAATTAGAATAACCAGAATGTTCAATGGATTTCAGTCGAAGCAAGGGATGAAGGATGAAATATCAAAATAGTTACACGTGGGGGAGATAAAACAAGAAATGACATAGTACAACAAGATTTATTACAACACTAGTGGGTGAAGAATAATGTCGAACCAAGGAGACAGTTCGACATGCAGAATGAGAAATAAATATTTAAGCAAGCCATAAAAGAATTTTTTAAGAAAGACACAGTGTCGACTTCAACTGTGAAACAAAGCAAGGAAGAGCCAGAGTACGAGATTCCTTCATCATTGGATCATACCAAGGAAATGCATCCCCTGAGACAAGTAAGTGCAATCAAATATTTTTTTCAATCATGTGTAAAATTATTGAAGGATCCATCCGTTGTTAAAATATTTCAAAATATAGTAGAAAGATGTAGCATAGAGACAAAAGGAAAACTAGAACAAAAAACAGTCAATCACCTGCATACAAGGAGAAGAACAAGTAGGGAGTTCAGGCTGAATGCCAAAATTGGAGATTTCAATATGGGAGATATCATATTGGATTTAGGATATGAATTCAATGTAATACCAAAGAAGACATGGAAATGTATGGGAGAGCCCACATTAGGATATTCACCTGTTCAGTTGAAACTAGAAAACCAACACAGAGTTCTCCCAATTAGCGGACTGAAAGGAGTAACAGTAGACCTAGATGGATTGCGCACTAAAGCAGACTTTGAATTGATTGAAATAGTGAATGGAACAACCCCATATCCATCATTTCTTGGCTTGGATTGGGTGTTCGATAAACAGGCCATAATCAATTTAAAGACCCGAAAAAATGAAATTTGAGTCAGGAGAATACAGGTTCATCGCATCATTGGACCCATCAGAAGGGAAAAGCATTGTAGAACCTACTTGCTTAGACTTAGAGGAAATTATCCAGTTGTATAGAACAACTGTGTGCGATGAGGATTACGTAAATCCAACTACATATGGGATACTCAGTTGGTGGAGCATTACTTCATGTGCGAAAGACTCAGATACAGACTTAGAGAATTGGCAACAAAGGCTACATGAATTTTCCACAAGAAGATGTGCAAGAATAAACCGTGCAGTAAGATGGATAGGAACGGAGATAAGGGAACCACCCAGTTTCCATGGAGTGAATGATATAGAATTATTCTTGGCACAATACGAGTGTGAAGTGTTAGAAAATTAGAGACTTTTAGCATTTGATATAGCACTCAAGGCCACACCTGTAAGATGGTGGGTCGCACACAAGGAAACAATCATGGATTGGTACTAATGTAGATGGTTATTGTGCATAAGGTTTGGTGCAGAACAGTGAAGCAACCAACAACAGAACTATGATGGACAGGGGGCACCAGTAGAACACTTAGAGAAGTGCAGATCATTGTGGAAAATGACACCCCTAGAGGAATGGCTGCATCATTTCATACACACTTTAGAGGGCATACCAGCAAACTGGTATACAGACCAGGAACTGTGAAGAGGAACTGTGAGATGGATGGTATTGCGACAAAATTTTACAGTCACTTTCTCATTCGATCATGAGAACCCAAACATAGATGTGACACTTAAGAAGATAAGAGGGATGATATTCATTAAGGAACCAGAAGTCAGACTCATAACAGAAGAACAACAATGGAATAGATAGACATTAAAATAACTATTTTTGTGCTACCATGTGCAGGAAGAAGCACCCGATGAAGACGATTTGCATGATATTCAGATTGAGGAAGTGGAAGGCAAGAGAGAATATGAAGGTCCACCTATAGAATCAGAAGTAATTGTTGTGTCGATCAAGGTGAAGAAAGTCAACATTGGGGCAGTTGAGAATCCCAAAATGGCTAGCATTAGAGACTACTAGGATGAGAAAACAGTAGAAAGCATAACAGAGTTATTGCGTGAGTACAACAACCTATTCCCCACAACATTCAAGGGCATAGCAAGAGATCTAGGAGAAATGAATATACCACTCAGAGCTAAAGCAAGACCGATCAAACAATGACCATACAGACTAAAATCGATATATAAGCAGAAAGTTAAAGCTAAGATCGATAGAATTCTCGAAGCCGAAATCGTAGAACCGGTGGAAGAATCAGAAT
The DNA here is from genome assembly GCA_010110895.2 of Picea sitchensis. Taxonomy (NCBI): domain Eukaryota; kingdom Viridiplantae; phylum Streptophyta; class Pinopsida; order Pinales; family Pinaceae; genus Picea; species Picea sitchensis. The sequence goes on along the minus strand of SNQJ01S0278604.1, from coordinate 1,642 downwards.
GGATAAGATCGATGGTAGTTCAAGAGAAAAAACAAGGTGGGATAAGAATATGAGTCAACTTGAGGAAGTTGAATGATGCATGCCTACATGACCTGTTCCCTACACCTTTCATGGATGAAGTGTTGGAGAACGTAGGAGGACACAAAGTTTACGCATTCAGTGATGGATTCTTAGGCTACCACCAGATTAAGATAGCATAAGAAGATATATACAAGACCACGTTTTCTACAAAATGGGGATCCTACCAGTACACAGTCATGTCGTTTGGACTGAAGAATGCACCAACAATATTCTCCAGAGTATTCATAGTTGCATTTAAAGAATTTATCCACCAATTTCTAGAGGTATAATTGGACGATTGGATAGTCTACAACCTGTTGAAATACCATGTCGAGGTCTTGCGGCTAATGTTAGAAAGGTGTAGGCAGTGCCAGATATCATTAAACATCAAGAAATACCTTTTTGGAACACGGTTTGGGATACTATTGGGCCATATAGTATGAAAACAAGGATTACTAGTAGATCCTACAAATATTGCAGTGATTGTTAACTTACCACCACCCAAGACAGTTCATCAACTAAGAGTAACATTGGGACACACAGGATACTACATAAAATTTATCAAAGGGTATGCGTAGATCACCGCACCAATGGATAAATTGTTAATGAAATATACAAAGTTTCAATGGAATAAATATTGTCAACACGGTCTGGATACATTGAAATAAAAAATGGTCACCGCGCCAATACTAGTATTTCTAGACTGGGAGAAGGCATTCCACGTACATGTAGATGCATTAGCCATATCACTTGGAGCTATTTTGGCGCAACCAGAAGCAGGATATTTGGATCATCCTATAGCATTCGTGAGAATAAAACTATTAGAATTAGAGCATAATTATAATACTGCAGAGAGGGAAGGCCTAGCTATGGTCTACGCACTGTGGAATTTCAGACACTACTTACTAGGAAAACATTTCAATATGTTCACATATCACTAAGCTCTTAAATACTTAGCTAACAAGACAGTGTTGGGGGGGAGAATCTATCGATGGTTACTCATGTTTTAATAATTTGAGTTTGAATTGATAGTCAAGCCAGGGAAGTTAAATGCAGGACCTGACCACCTATTAAGGGTCACGAACGGAGAGGTACCTACAAGTTTAGAAGACAACTTCCCCAACACACAGTTATTTTTAGTCTAGATTGTTGATGAATACTTTGCAGACCTCATCCAGTACTTGAGTACAGGTACTACGCCACAAGAATATAACACCGCACGAAAGAAAAACCCGGTAGTCCAAGCTGTATACTATCAGTTGATCGCGGGACACTTATACAAAATCGGTGCAAATAGAATCTTGCTAAGATATGTGCTAGAACATGAAAGCTCAATGGTTTTAGTAGAATCCCATGAGGGAATAGCAGGAGGGAATTACGCAGGCAAAGCTACCGCGCAGAAGGTATTGCGCACAGGACTATTGTGGTCAACCATTCACATAGATTCGAAAGAGTATTGCCAGAGATGTGACGTCTGTCAGAGGGTTGGTAAACCCAATAGAAGGGACGAGATGCCACTACAACCACAGGTAACGTTGCAGGTATTTGAAAAATGGGCAATAGACTTTGTAGGACCAATTAA
>SNQJ01S0278603.1:0-11321 GCA_010110895.2 Picea sitchensis | reverse complement strand
TTTATTTTATTTTTCCTATTTAAACAACTATAGAAAAAACATCCCTCGGATGGGGTGTTAGAGCGACCTCCGTGGCAAAGCGAGGAGGCCGACACGAGCCCACACAACACCATGGCACGTGATGGGCTCGTGGTGCAGCCCGCCACCCTCCATGAACTTTAAATGCTGCTACGACGAATTAATATGGCCTTTAATCCGCACTCAAGCAAGGCCCTTCCATATGATTCTAGAATGGTGCGGCTCGTCCTCTATGTCATTTGCTCTAGCTTTCTCCTCGCTCGGCTCCTTGTGACTAGGCTTCGACCAGACAGTCCTCCCACCCTCCTTCCTTGCTGGACGTTTCTTGGCTGCTTATCCACCCCCTCTGCACGTGAAATGACGCGCCAGAGAGGCAGGCCAAAGACGGGCTCTCCATGGAGGCCCTGTCGACCTCCGGTCTCGCCTCCTGGCACACCCTCTGGTTGGTCATCCCCTCGCCCCCGTGCTGCTCTCCGTGACGACTCACCAGCTGAAACAATCCCCAGCCCCTCACCCTCCATCCCGAGCCATCCTCTCGGTCCCCTAACGGTGTCCCAATCCCATGCACCAAGCGTCTCAATTTGTGGTGACCCTCCTCCTCACAGTGAGCACCCGTGAGCAGCACGACTCTCCCCTAGTACTATCGATCAGCAACACCTCAGAGACCGTCTACTTATCATCCAAGACCTAGTCTTTGAGCTGAGACATGAACTGGCAGATCTTAATTACCGCCTCCAAGCAACTGATGTGAAAATGGCGACCTATGCTCATCTGCTATCCTCCATGGAAGGAAATCTTGCTCGGGACTTAGCAATGAATATGCCAAAGGTGACAGCTGGCACCCATCCAGCTGCAGGAACAAGCTCGGCCTCTCGACCAGTCAGCAGGGAACCGACAACAACTGAACACGGCAGTCGGGATAAAGGAAAAGTGCCAATAGAGGCAAGCGAGCCAGATCATGATCCCACGTACATCGAGGAAGAGCCATGGCCAGGGGACCTCCCCCCCATGTGGCCAACCTTCTCGCCAGGTGTTTAGTTTTTATGCTTGTTTTATCTAGCTCACCTCCTAGTCCTAGCTTAGTATTTCTGAACATGGTTTATATTATCTATGTTTATGTCTCTATGGATTTTGAACTCCCAGAAAGATGGACTGGTTTCCCCTCTGTTGGGGCAGTCCAGCAGGTGAACTCTGAACATGTTTGTATTTTGCCAATCTGCTGCAGTTATAGCAGGCACTTAATATAATTTTATATCTTACTTACAAAAAAAAACTATAGAAAAAACATAAAATTTATCATATTTTGAAACCGAAAACTAAAAACGGATGTTTTTGAAGTGTTTGTTTTACTGGTTAAACTGAAACTAAAAACTGATGTTTTGGAAGTGTTTGTTTTATCAAGCCTATAATTGTATTGCTAAGTTTTAAGAGATGTTTCAGGATATTAATATATAAGCAATTATTTATTTTGTAAGGTGTAAATTTAAATGGGTAAGTTGTCAACGCTTGAGAGAATTTTTTGCGACCTAAACATTGACAACTTACCCATTTAAATAAGTAATTTAACTTATATCCAATAGGTCGCATTAAATTAATTCTTTTAAACCCGACAGTTTCCAAAACCATTTGTATAATTGTAAACCTAAAACCAAGTTTTTACAAATTGTAAACCTAATTTTAAACCTAATTGCAAATTGTAAATATCTCACGTATAGTAATACATAAAATCCGGTGGTTTTGAATTGTCTGCTAAAACTCCATCAGAATTGAATCGCAGGTTTTATTAATTTAAACACAAATAATGCGACTAAACAAATAACAATTATTTCAATAATTGCAGATAAATCCAATAGGTCGCATGAAATTTAAACCTAATTGTAAACCTTCCAAAACCATTTTAAGTAATTGTGGGGAACCTAAAACCATTTTACAAATTGTAAACCTAATTTTTTTTTAAAAAGGTTGACGATTTATTAATTTAATAAAATCAAATCATGATTTATTTATTTTAAAGTAAGAAGTGAAGCATATATTAAAAAAGCCTGCCAGAAGAAAAAAGAGAGAACACATACCATAGTCTAATTATGCCTAAGTGAGCTGCCCCAACATAGGGGAAACCATCCCATTCAACCACTTAGTCCTCAAGAGTTTGATAAAACCTACTTAGCATTAAAGTCTCAGAAGACTAGGAAGAGCAACAATGGTAAATTGACACTTAACCTAGATGTTTGCTACGAGTTCTCTGCCAGTGCCTTGGAGATCCCCCGTGCTAAGGTTCCTTCTCGATGATCGCTTGTTCCATCCTCTTATCAAGACTTCAACCTTTCATGGTAGAATGATGCTCTGATTGTTTCTCTCTCGATGTCCTATTGCCCCAGGGTTCTAATTCACTCTGGCCTCGCTTATCCGGCTCTTTCTTCCCGTGCTCTTTCTCCGACTGCAGATCATATCAGCTTCAGGAGGGTGTGTCATGTCTTTCTCATCCGGCTTCCTGACGCTTCCAATGTCATCATTGGTTCATGCATGGAGGTCACCCCTCCCGCATCTGTATGGATAGCCGCCTGCAGAGGATAGGAGCCGAGGAACAACTCCAATCTTCTCATTGTTTAGCTCTAAGCGGGACTGTAAGTCCTCCACCCCCTGGCGAAGTTTGAAGACTAAGCCATGGAGGATGGGCAACTTGTCTTTGAGTTGCTCACTGTGGATTGTGTCCGTAGAGGAGTGATCCATATGAGGTCGGTCGCACGAGGGGGGGTTGGTTCTGGGCTGCAGAGGTACCAGGTGGAGCCGGGAGATTAGGGTGGGATGGTGAAGCTATCGACAAAGAGTGAATGATGCGTAGGGCTGAGCTGAGCGACTGAGGAACCTAATTTTAAACCTAATTAATTGTAAATAGCTCTGCATATAGTAATACGTAGTAACTGTATTTTGAATTAATCAAGTTAAAACTCAACTGAATTGAATTGCAGTGTTTCTCACACCTAAACACAACAATGCGACTCAACACAACAATTATTTCAATATTCAAGATAAATCCAATAGGTCGCATGAAATTTTAAACCTAATTGTGAAACCTGAAACCATTTTAAGTAATTGTAAAACTAAAACCATTTTACAATTTGTAAACCTAAATTTTTAAAAGGTTGACGATTTTATTAATTTAATAAAATCAAATCATGATTTTTTTAATGTTAATACTTATAATCAATAATCTAAATCAAGCTCATACTTTATAGTTGCTGACTCCATTTTATTAAAAAATAAAATATAAAAAAATATTTTAAAACAAAAATAAAAATAAAATAGATGTAGGCTAAATGGTTGCATTTGACTATTAATTTTATGTTTTAAACTTCATATCATCCCACAAATTTCTTTGGAGCAATGGAAAGAAACTGAATTCAGATTGAGTTTGGTTGCTAAAGAGAAAACGAGAATATGAAACTCCTCAGAGAGGTGGTTCAAAGGTATTAACATATTTCATAATTAGCAACAACCACATTAGAAATGGTTGATATATGTGGATTGGCTTCATTTTCCACTTTTTAATTAATGACACGGATCCTATATCAACCACTTTTTATTTAAACGTGATTGTTGCTACTTGACGTCGGTTATGCATAGCTACAACCATGAACGCATTTATACATTTTAAATGCACTAACATTATTTAGTAATTACTAAATTATTATTTAAAATAAAATTATTAATTTTTAGTTACATTATTATTAATTAAATAATTTATTAAAAATAATACTAAAAATATATGTAATAATTTTATTAATAAATTATTTAAAAAAATTAATTAAAAATTAATTAATAAGAATTTAATAATAATCAATTAATAATTATTTATTTATAATTATTAAATACCAACAAATTATTATTTAATTAATAAAAAATTAATTAATTAGAAATTAAAAATTAACATTTATTAATTCACACACAATTAAATGATTAATTATCAATTCATTATCAATAATTTAATAAAATTAAATAAAATTATTTATAAAATAGAAATAATATATATATATATATATATATATATATATATATATATATATATATATATATATATATATATATATATATATATCAATGATCAAAAAATTAATTTATAGATTATAAATAAATTTAGCAAAAAGCTAAAACAAGTAAATAACAAAAGATGCAAGATTAGTACAATAACAGACATTACTAATTAATAAGTATTAATGTATTAATAAGAAAAATAATAAATAAAAATCAATGCATTAATGTATAATATAATGTATTAATGTAATGCATAAAATTAATTTGGCAAATAAAAAGTAAATAACAAAATATATTAATAAATAAAATAAAAATATCAATAATAAAGTATTAAGAAAATAATACAAAATATTTAAAAGTCCTAAAATACTAAGACATTAATAAATAAAACATTTATTAAGAAATTGTATTAATATTAGTATTAATAAATTAAATAATGCATAATTAATGTATTATATTGAAGATTATTAATGTATTAATATACACTAATGTATTATATTAATGTAATGATGCATGTAAATAAATGGTGTATTAAAATATTAATGTACATTTCACTCTAAATATGTAAATACTTTACTTATAAATTAAAGTATGAATCTACATCAATATGTAAGATAGAGTATTAATTAATTGATAGATTAATGATGTAATGTATGAATTAATTAATACATTGATATTATTAATTAATACATTGTTAAAGCAAACATAATTAATGTATTATATGAATGTAATGATGTATGTAAATTAATGGTTTATTAATGTAATACATTAATGTAATATATAATAATAATGTATAAATGTAATGTGGGCAAATTAAAGTATTAATTTACATTAGTGTAATGTAAAATATTAATCAAATTGGATAAATTATGATGTAATGTATTAATTAATTAATTGATAAATAGTCGATGCACAATTAATTTAATACATTGTTAAAGTAAAATATAGTAATAAAATAATACATTAAATGCTTTAATTAATATAATACTAAAGTATTAATACAAGAATAAAGTAATACATTAATAAAATAGAAGTATTGATTTAGTAATACATTATTACAATGTATTAATTAAAGTACTAATACATTAATTTATTAATAATTATATGGAACTATTTATTAGATTAATAATGTATTAATACATCAATTATATATTTTTGACGATGAATACATTATTATTATATTATAATTTAGTGATACATTAATAATGTAGTGATATATGTGTAATCTATAAATTAAATTATTAATTTAAATTAGTATGAAAAATTATATTTTTTTTTTTATTAACAAAAGGAGGAGCCTATGATATATTATCAAAAATTGTAACATAGTGTACATAGTCCGTATTCCGAAGAAACTAAAAGCCGTCACGAACCTAAACCAAAGATAGGTATAGAGAAGTTGTGAACAATCAGAACTAATGGCAAATTCGCCCCGCCTGTGAGGGGAAACCAAGCTAGGTGCCTTGAGTCTAGATCAACATAAAACATAAGCATAAAACTAAAAAGCCATGCTACATCGCTGAAACCTAGGGGAATGGTGACTGTCACCGCTTTAGTTCTCCACGTGGAGCTTAGCTGCGGAAGGCGGTAAAGATTGTCGGCTCTGGACCGGGGTGGGAAGATATCGAACTCGCCCAGTTTCAAGCAGTCGCTATGATGTGGGCACTAAACTCCAGTCAACATGTGGCCTCCTGAGTCAAAACACCAAGGCCGCATTCTCACAGAGGTTACGTGTCGTATCGCCTTCATCTTCGCTCTTCACGTCAGTCTCTACCACACCTTCCTTTCCTGTCAAGACCTCCAAAGATCGCCTCAAAGATCTGTGTCCGCCAAGGAACTTCTTTCAATGCAAATCCAGAGGATCATCGCCTCCAAGCCTAGATTGAGATTGGTTTTCACTCCCCGCCAAACCGGGCCAGATTTAAGGGCCTCTCCAAAGTCGACAATCACGAGTCGGGTCCTCCTCAACAATGCAATTCGGGTACAATTGCTCAGTGCCACCCTCCAACATGACAGTATCCATGGTTCCATGATCAATTTCCTTCTCAACAATGTCTAAGAGCCGAGCCTTCTCCTCTTCACGAGTCTTCTTTATCAACAGGGAGGAAGCTATGAACAGAGCCCTTTCAAGTTCTCTTTTCCTCACTGTCATTGCCTTGTGATGAGCCAAGCGTAACCCCCGCCGAGGCGCATCACAGCTCTCCTAGTCATAAGCTGCGTACGCCCAAGGAAAACAGTGTAAATGAGACGAGGGCTAAAGTTTCACCTGAGGTTACTGTAGAGGAGGGACTGTCTTAAAATTCCACTTCATGATGGTGTACTGCATGTGAGCAGAGCCGAGACCGGAGAAGGAAAAAACAAACACCAACACATCTATACATAGAGCAGAGCCGAGACCGGAGCAGGAAAACACAATAATCAAACCCCAAATTCCATGACCGCATTTAACTTTACCCTCGCCAAGTTCATAAATCCTCGCTCACGGGAGGAGTCCATCCATTGCAGAGTTGTAATGGCTGGCCAGCATCCATAATGGGTGTTTATGGAGGACTGCCTCCAACATTAAATCCTCGGCCTAGTGCGAGGCCAGTTCGCGCGCCTTCGCCACCTGTCACCCAATACGGGGCCTGAAAGTCTCTACTAACCAAGAATATGCACTGGTTAGAGAGTTCAGTATCTGCCGAAGTAGTAGCTTGCCAGTACATGATATCCTCCTTGGCATCAATTCCTATGTTTTCTAGATGATCCGCAACCTTGTTATTAGCTTTCCACGCCATGAGGGGAGGAGGATAAGGTTGGGGTTGATGAGATCCTGAAATCTTCCAGGAGACCTAAGAATCTCCAACTGGGCGAAGTCCTCCAGGGGGGCTAGCCATTAAGGATTCGTTTTGCAAGTTGAATAATTATTTGAGAGTATCCTTCAAAAATTAGTCGTAAATACTGATTTTACACTTCCATTTGGATTCCTCTTACCAGGATGGAGAGTTCAACGCTTTTGGTGGCTTTTCACCTTAAAACCTCAGCACTAGATGGTGTGGGTTATCTTGCCCGTGTGGTTCCCGAGGATGGTCTCTAGACCGGCTGGCCCAGTGGTTGCCCCTAGAGGCCCTGCATCGGGTTAAGATTGAGAAAATGGCATGCTGAGACCAAAGTCGGATGGACTCCATGGTTTGCTTGAGTGTGTGGCTTTCTCCCTGTAGCTCAGGAGCATTTGGAGGAAGGTTCCATCCTTCGATTATTCTTTTCTCCTCGGGCCTACAATGCATGTCTTCAAGCCAGTGGCCGAGAATAGTTTCCTATCAAATCTACTTCACCCTATCCTGCGGGCTTAAGGAGGGGATGGATTAGAATTCGAAGATTCTTTTTTATTTCTTTCTTTCCATATGCCTGTAGGATAACCTTTGAGTACCGCTATATGCGTTGGAGAGTTGGATTGTGGAAGGAGACAACATTCCAGTTAACAAGGGTCTCCCGAATGTTGCTGCGGTTTCTTTGGGAGCGTTGCATAGCTTGTGCCCCCCAATCCCAACTGTTGTCTCAGAATGATGTGTGCTGAGGAGGTGTTCTAGCTGGTCTCCTCATTTTGCATGAGGGTACATCTAGAAGGTCCTGTGAAGCCTCTTTCATGAGGTTGTCCCATGTTAGGATGTGGTTTTGGGCCATGAGCCAAAGAAAAAATGAATTTGGGCCATATGAAAGGTCACAAACCTTACTCCAGACAATCGGCCTGGCCCGGGAGATTTTCTTGCGTAGTAGGCTTCCTTGACCTAGAAAGTACCTGATGTGGTGTGACCCCAGTGGAGGATGTCCGATCCTTCTCTGGCAGGGATTTTTTCTGGAATGCAGGCACTCTTGCCATGGTTTAAGATCAAGATTTTCTCCGATTTGCGTGTCTATTGAGTTGGTTTTTCCATCGCTCAGCTGTACGGCTTTCTTTTGGAGTTGGGAGCCAAATCCTTAACCTATCGGGAGCCGTTTTTCTCAGAGTCCCGAGCTTGTAGGGATTTAGTCTCTTTCCATATCCTCGCAGGGGGTATATTGCCATGAGTCCTTCAAAAGGAGGCATTATCACCATTCCTTACTTCCCAAAAGGCATGTCTCTAACTAGGGGCTGCCCCCATGCCTGTGGTTCCAAATGTTAGATCCCTCAAGGCCTGTCTAATAACTCATTAGTGATTGTATTGTTAGGTGCATACTTTTTTCTTTCCAGAGCCTAATCTGCATCTCTTGTAAGTGTTGAATCCATATCCACCCTTCAATATTTTGGCCTCTAAGGCGATTTTATTCATCTTACCGTCCCGGATTCTATCCTCTCCACATCGGCTAATTTGCAAAGCTTCTCCAAACCAACAAGAGCCCATTTCTTATTGCCGTGATGTCCCTTCCACAAGAAATTGTGATGGATACTCCTTATGGATTTAATGACTGAATTCGTTGGATACCCTTTTTATGGATTTAATGACTCAAACAGCGCGGAATAAGGCGAAAGAGATACGGGTAGAGCTTGCAGACGTGACTTGTTAACCAATCCGGGCAGCGAATATTTAAGGTCTAGCGTTAACCAATTGCTCAACCGATTTTCTAAGGAGAGGAGAAGACTGTCCCAAAAGATGGATTTCTCTAACTCATCAGAAAGAGGGATACCCATGTAGGTGGAGGGAAGGGAGCTTATGGCTATGCCTAGAAAAAAAGAAGGTGGACCTGAACCGGGACTGGTGTATTGAAAAAGAAGAGATTTGACTTATCTAGATTGAGAAGCATACCCGAGGTGTCCGAGAAGTCGAGAGAATTGATTTGAGCTTGGTTTCATCTTTGACCGTGGGAGTGATCATGAGAAGGTATCATCAATGAACTGACTGTGCGAGGGCGTCGGAAGGAGGCCGTGGAGTGGAAGCCCAGAGAGAGAGAGCCTTCCGAGACTACTACTTTGAGGTAGTGGCCGAGGCCTTCCCCCTTTCTCTTTGTTATCATGGCGAAGGGGTCGCTCGCCGGATGCCTCTGTAAAGAGTGGAAAGGTCGAGAGGGAGATCCATTAACAAGAATGGAGAAAAGAGGGGTTGAGGTAAGCGCAAGAATCCAGTCTGCCCAACTTTTAGAGAAGCCAAAGGACTCCAAGACCGAGTGCATGTATTGCCAGCTCAATCTATAGAAAGATTTTGATAGATCAAGATTAATGAGCATACCCCGGTGTATTGCTCGCTTCTATAGAGAGTGAATCACTTCATGGTCTAGAATGACGCTGTCCATGATTTGCCTTCCTTCTACATAGCCAGACTGCTCATTTGAGATGATGAACGGTAGGATTGTCTTGAGTCGGTTGGCAATGACTTTAGTAATTATCTTGAAAAATGACATTACAAAGAGAGATAGGTTTGAACGACGGACAGACCTTTTCCCTAGGGGATGAGGAGTAATGAAGGTTGCATTTAGAGCGGTGAGAACCTGCCCAGATGTTCGTGGTTCTTCTACAACCCACCAAACATATTCCTTGATTATATCCCAGCAGGGGTGGAAGAAGTCCATTGTAAACCCGTCACATTCCCAGGTTAATAAAATCCGACCAGAACAGAGCTCTGCAAAGTCCACCTCAATCTGAGTGATAGGCCTTAGCAAGGCTCTGTTCTGGTCGGAGTTAATTAACCTGGGAATGTGACGGCTTACTTTTTGAATTGCCTCCTCCCTGCTTGTGTTGGTCTCCGTGAGAAGATCTTGATAGAAGGAGTTAAGAGTATCTGCTATTTGATCATGGTCCCTGCCAGTTCCTTTGGTCACCCTCCAACAGGTGATGTATAATGTGCTCAAAAGGCCATTGCTTTGTGGAAGAATTTGCATTGGCGCCTCCTTCTTGAACCATTGAACTCGATTTTGCCTCCATAATATTTCCTCTTGTTCCTTGCAGATTTTTAAGGCATCCATGAGTTTTTCCTCTTCCTGTGCCTGACTTTGAGTTCTGTTCCCTGTGATGAAGGTGCGTTGAAGGTCCTCTAGTTGAGTCTCTGTTTCTCTTTTCCTAAGGAAGATATCTCCAAAGGTGGTTTTGTTCCACCTTTCAAAAGTATCTTAAAGTTCTTAAGACGTTGTTGGAATTTGTACATGTGAGTGCCATGATCTATTTTAGCCTGGACCCACCCTCGTGCCTGGGCTATAGTTGGAGGAAATGGGTGGGTGAGCCGTAATCTAAAGGATTTGGCCTAGGGGACTACTCCCGATTCAAACCGTAATTTATGGGCCGTGCTGATCCGATCCCGCCTTTGGCATGATATTTGCTCATTGCCCGGTCGCTTAAGGAGGGCATCAACATTAGAAAGCCGGTCCAAATGTGCCATGGCCGATGCCATGTTCTTCCATGGACCAAGTGAATATTCCATTGCGAGTTTCCATATCAACTAAGTTTAGTTGCTCTATAAGGGTTTTAAACCTCCCACTATCTTGTTCCAGCCGCTTTAGTCCACCGCTTTTTTCCTCCAGCGTTAAAATTATGTTGAAGCCGCCTCCTATTATCCAGTGCGGTGTGCAAATGAGGGTTTGGACATGCCTCAGGGATTGTAAGAAGTTCTCCTTATCTTGGATGGAATGTGGACCATAGACGTTTGTAATGGCCCCCTCCTTGGAGGAGGCTAGGGATTTAAAGTATGCTGTTAGGGTATACTTAGTCGAGAAAGGATGGAGTAGGGTGACTGTTTGCGGATTCCAGAGAATTGCTAGTCCACCTGCCGCACCCACTGAGTCCAGATAGAGGAATTCTCCATCCCTCCAGCTGCTTCGGAGAATATTTTCCGCCTCCTGTCCTACACATTTGGTCTCCTGCAAAAGTAAAATATCTGGATGTTCTGTCTTTATACAGTCTCGGAGGATCCGTTGCTTGGATCATCCATTCAGGCCTCTTATGTTCCAAGATATTGTCTTCATCATGTAGAAGGTGGGGGTGGGTGTAGGTATCCCTCCGATAGCCGCTGAATTTGGCCGGAGTTGATCATTAGGTGTCCTGCTTCCTTGATAAGTTGTTGTGTTGGTTTGTTCCCTCTCCTCTTATTTTCCTTGGAGGATTTTTTGATTTCGAGACTGGGATCGGCCATGATACCTAGCCTGGCTGTGGATCCCGCTGTGGATTTGGTGAATACTTTGTGAACTTTTCGTAGTTGTTCTACAGGGATATGTTGTAGATCCTTCTGATTAAGGGCTTCCTCTAGTTTTTCTAGGTCGATTTCTTCCAGATCTGTTTCATCCATCAGCATATTGGTGTCTTTGTCCCTGCTAGCCTGTGTTAACTG
>SNQJ01S0278602.1:0-11321 GCA_010110895.2 Picea sitchensis | reverse complement strand
ACCGACATGATCAATCCACAATGGGGATTGATCCTATGAATAATATATCAATAATAATAAGAATACTCTTTGCAGTTACATTATTTCAACACATTTCCTCTTGGTTAAAGGGATAAGGACTAGGGGTAGTCACATAGCTTAGGTTTGCTATATTTCAAATTTAATTCCCCCCAAGTAAAAGGAGACTTAAAAATCTACTAAAAGCAACCTATACATTTGCATAACATTTACATTTCATTGCAATTTCCACATACAAATCTGAGCTAGACTCTGTGAAGCTCTCGAACAACTCCCGTGCTCCTGTCATATGACATGTGGCTCCACTATCCACCAACCAAGTCCCACTACCGAAAAGTGTACTAGAACGGGCAGAGACTAATAAGAATTCCCTTTGAAGTCTGTCTGCAACCTCATCCATTTCTGTTGATGATGCCTGCTACTTCCCTTTTGCTTTCTTCCGCTAGGGACATTGTGAAGCATAGTGACCTAGCGTATGACAAGCAAAACACTTGACCTTGCTAAGGTCTTTCTTCTTCCTCTATTATGGAGATGCCTCTCTCCCTGTAGAATCGTTTCTTCCGCTCTTCCTAGAATGAGTAGCTAGGGCCAGGTTCTCATCATCACTACCTCTCTACTTGCCATTCCTGGACTGTATCCGAGCCTCCTACTGAGTGCAATCGATCCATAGTATGTCAAATGGTGGCAACTTCTCTCGTGCACAAATCCCCTACACAAATGGTTCTCAAGACTCGGGAAAACCATACAATGCCACATTCACCAACTTTGTGTCATTAACTACCTCACCAATGGCTACAAGCTGATCACGAATCTGAGTGATCCTCATGAGGTAGCCAACAACTGTTTCTGATTTGGACATCTCAATAGATCGGAGATGGTGCCTCAAAATCAACTTATGACTTGCATTCCTGCTTTGGTATAGGCTCACCAAAGCATCATACATATCCTTTGCTTTCTTCTTCTCAAAAATATGAGGAATCAGGTGATCCTTCACAAAATCCAACAACACTCGCTTGGCCTTCACTTTCCTCTTCTTATGAGCTGCCAATTCCTGTGCATCCTTTGGATCTGGAATCACCATGTCAACATACTCTTTGAGATCATTATCTTCCAAGAGCAAAAGGATCCTAGCCTTCTAGGGCCAGAAATTAGTGGCCCCATCCAACTTGTCCTCCACTCTAAGAGTAATCACCATTTTGACCTGCCCAGAACAAAATAAATCTGCGGCAATAAAAATCTGCAGTCACACAAATGTGTAGCAACAAAAATCTACAGCAACTGTGTCGCAAAAGATGACTCCCTCTCTCTCTAGAGCCTATGCTCTGATACCATGTCAAATTTTTAGGGAAATTCAATGCATTAAATTTCAGATCTGAAAATTACTTCCAAGTGACCTCAAACAATAAACTAGGGCTGTTATCACTGAATAATTTTACACTGAAATTATGACAAAAAAATTACCATGGAAGCACAAATATTAGAGAGAAATCATCCATGCACAAGAGACACAAATTTATGTTCTGTAAAATTTTCAGATTTGAAAATTTTGAGGACAAAAATAGTCCTCCCGACAAATTACAAATTCAACAAAAATCCCGGAAAAACTTCCAACTTGCAAACCTACTACAATCGGTGTTATTAAAACCGGCTTGGTCTGGCAAAACCGACCGACCAGACTAGAAAAACCGGTCAGCCAGACCGACCTTTTGAGCAAAAACAGTAGGTCTGATGACCTGGAACCATTTTTTGGCTGGTTCTATATCGAACCGGTCGGTTCCGACCAAGAAAACAAAACCAACGGTTCTGTACAACACCCATACAACACACTTAAAGGGGCAGATTTCAATTTTGTTTAGGGTAAAAAACAAATTTTAGGTTGAGGGGGCCTAGGGTAATGGTAATAGTAAAAGTGACATTCTCCTTTATCTATCATTTTGATCCCTTTACTTAAATTTTTAACATTACCATTAATTGTTTCAGGATGTTTTAGAGTGGTTCCAACTTCATTGGACTTAATATGGAGAAAGTAGAATTTTAGGTCTCATTCAAAATTCAATAGACTTAACATTTTTCAGGATTTCAAGATTGGCAGGATTGCAACATTTCCATTGGATTCTATCATGTATGAGGGTATGGAACTGACATTTAATCAAGAGGACCAAGCCCTCTATATACCTCGATGTTGGTGACATTGATTGTTGAACTCTTCTGTCACGACCCTAGTAAAAATGTACCCTTCACTCAGGTAAAATCACTTATTAGGCATGTTAAGCTTTTTCTATCTTAATTTCATGCTTAGAGGGTGACACTGATGATGAGGATACTAATATAAGTAATGATCTCCAAGATATGTAGTTATTTGTTATAGCATGAATTTTTTTGGACTCTAGAGGCCATTTAAAGCCTCATTGTTGATGTATTTTGGTTCAAAGATGGATTGCACTTGATGCTATATTGGTTATATGCACTCTTACTTGCTATATAATGAGAAAATTTGCATATTTATGCATAAATGGTTTGGATTCATATGGATGCACATGAATATATATGTTTTTTTCAAAATTTGAATATTTTATGTAGTTTTTGGTCGATCGTTTTTTTTTTTTTCTCTTGGTCTGGTTTTTTATTGATCCGGTCCGGTTTCGCATTTTTGGGGTCAACAGATCCAGTCCGGTTTTTGGTTTTGATAACACTATTGCAAACCCTAGCTAATGTCACCCTGCAGTTCTATTGTACAACTCGTTGACGTCAGCTGTACGGTCCAAACGTGTGGTATGGACTACCGTATGGACTATATGACCCACATGTGTAGTTGTTTTCTGCTTGTTTCTGTTGTATGGTTGCACATGGTACGACCTGTTGTACGGACTGTATAACTCCACACATGCAGCCCTCTTCCTCCTCTTTCCTGTTAAAAAGTGTAACGAGGAAAAGTGTTTCTCACAACTTCGGTGCCTAGGTGTAAGAAAACGTCCAATGTGGTCCCTAGCACATTAATTTTATGAGAAATAAAATTAAAAGTGGCTTTTGGAATATTTGTGAAGTGGGTGACTTAAAGGTCATTAAATCACCACAATTGATCTCAATGGCCCAAGATCTAATCTCCACCATTGGATCATGTGACTCTTCACCTTCCCTAATGAGTCTAACTAGGAATTGAGGCGCACCCCCCTTTGGCATTCTTCATGTGCATTTTGGAGAGTGAATGAGAGAGAAGTTGAGCTAGAGAAGAGAGGCGAACTTGCCGAAATTGGCACGCATTTCAAGGAAAACTTGTGGCATGCAAATTGAGGTAGAAGGTACAACAAGTACAGGGCTGTATAGTATGGATTCTGAGTAGGTTGTACACTAGTAACTTAGCACAGAAATCGAGGTGGTTTGTACAGATTTCTGGGCAAGTTTGGCACAAAAATTGAGGAACTCAGCTGGCATAAATTTTTAGAAAAGAGAGAAACAAGAAGGAACGATTTTCGAGGCAACTGTACAACATTAATTGCCGTGACAACCGTACTCTGTACGAATTTCTTAGCAAAAAAAATGAGGAGCTGTTTGGCATGAATTTCAAGGCTGTGTGGTGCACAGAAAACAAGATAAGTCTATATTTTTTATCGCTGAAGATGACTACTGTAAAAGAAATTCTCTCTGAAGATGACTACATTGATAGCAGAGCCTCCCGTGAACTATGGCATAGGAGGATGGCCCATTTGCATCATGGGGCTCTAAATATACTGAGAAAGATTGTTATAGGGGTACCAGATTTCAGTATAGAGCACCACGATGTGTGCAAGGGGTGTGCTCTGGGGAAGTACACCAAGACTACTTTTCCAAGTAGTGACAACAGAGTAGGAGGTATTCTTGGTCTGATTCATTCTGATGTATGTGGTCCTATGGCTTCTGTATCTTTGAGTGGATTTGAGTATTATGTCACTTTCATTGATGACTTCTCCAGGAAGTCTTGGATTTTCTTCATGAAGACCAAAGGACAGGTCTTCAAGCGGTTCCAAGAATTCAAAGCTCTTGTGGAGAACCAAACAAGGAAGAAAATCAAAGTGCTGAGATTAGACAATAGGGGTGAGTATACCTTCAATGAGTTCAATGACTTCTGTGCAAGAGAAGGAATTAAGAGAGAATTGATTGTTCCTTACAACCCACTGCAGAATGGGGTTGCTGAGAGGAAGAACATGGCCATTGTTGGGGCTGCGAGAGCCATATTATATGATCAGGGGATACCACTCTTTCTTTGGGCTGAGGCATGCAACACTGCAGCTTATTTGTAGAACATGAGTCCACATAGAATTTTGGGGAACAAGATTCCTGAGGAGGCTTTCTTTGGGAAGAAGCCTGAGGTTGGGAACTTCAGGATCTTTGGGTGCCTAACATATTCACATGTCCCTTCTGAGAAGAGGACAAAGCTAGAACCCACGACAGAGAAGGGCATTTTTGTTGGGTATAGTGAGACCCAAAAGGCTTTCCGCATATACATCCCCTCTTTGAGGAAGACAATTATGCGACAGGATGTGAGATTTGAGGAGGATAGAGCCTTTAGGAGGTGATGGGATGTTGAACAGGGGGAGCAGCATGCTCCTCAACTTCAGGTGAGTTCACCCCAGAGTACTGTGTCACAGAGTTCAGGACCACCTGCTTCAGGGGAGACTAGTTCACAGGTGACGGGGTCACAAATCACTGGTCCTCAGATTACCAGTTCACAGGGTACTGTTTCTCAGTCTACTGGTTCTCAGGCGACCATAGGATCATCATCTTCAGGTACTCAGTCTTTAGATGGTGGGATTGAGGAGGAGAAGTCCCCTCCACAGGATGCTACTTCAGAGAAGAGGAAGCCAAAATGGCTTCAAGACACTTTGAAGGAAGCTCAGGGATCTTTGGGGAATCCCAAGAAGACTGTGTGGGAGAGTAAACCTCCAAAGATATTTTGCAGCTATTTAGCGATGTTGAATAGTATCAGGGAGTCCAAGCCTTCCACTTTTGAGGAGGCAACAAATCAACAAGCATGGAAGGATGGCATGGTGGAAGAGTACAATTCCATCATGAAGAATGATGTGTGGGAGGTTGTTTCAAGCTCTGAGGGGAAGTCGGTGGTGACTGTTATCCCCTAGCCTAGGGATAACTAAGGAGATCACGTCTCGAGGCCCACAAGTCCTAGATATGGAGTATTGAGAGTTAGACGACTTAAGCATGGCCTTAGAGGGCCCCTCTTTTCTTCAGTGCAGTCCACGTATCACCAACAACAATATCCATCACACCAGCCTGGTCTTGAAGTAGCAGTGAGTCTTGCTCCATGAGGTAATGAGTCCAGGTATCATGGTATGTATCACACTGATTTTTGAAGCACTTGAACATGTTGTATTGAATCCTTCTTCATTTCATGATGTTTGCTTGGAAATTATGCTCTTTGCCTCTTTCAAGCCTGGAAGGGTGACACAGTGCCCTAGTAAGTTGATTTCCCTTTAGGATGGGTTGCTACTGGGTGGATCTTTGAAGAGTCATCGTTCGTTCTCTCCATACTTACCACATTCCATCTTTATTCCTTCTATCTCCCATTTCCTTTTTGGGCATTGGGATTGTCTACATTATGAAGGGTTGTACCTTACCTCGTGGGAAGAAGGGGCTAAAGGCCCAGAGGGTAAAAGTCGCTGGCAAGAGTAAAATCCAATTTTGAAACCCTCGAGATGCTTCGCCTAGCTTTCTCAGAGAAAGTAGTGAAAGGCTTCTCAGTAAGAAAATGGGACCCACAAGATAACATAAACACTCAAGGTACTAGTTGATGGATAGGAGGTCTCATCACGAGCTGGCCTATTATGACCATTGGCATGTAGCGTTATGACATTACCACCTATCTGGTCACTAAACCAGGGTAGTGGCTCTTGGTGACATAGCTAAGAGAAAGGGGGTCTCATTACGAGCCAACCTTCTCATTTTCGTGAAATGTTTATGGGTAACGCTGTCACCTCTGGTCATCAAGCTAGGACAATGGCCCTCAACTATTTCCTTGTAGCACAAGAGCAAAAGCTCAAAAGAAATAAAGCTAAGAATAAATGGCAATGAATGGGCTAGGAAACAATTGCATCCATGACAAGGTGCAGCTCGCCCTCCACAAAGGCACCCATAGGTAAGAATCTACATTTCTCTGTTATCACATGCACCCCATGCCCAAATATTTTACCCCATACCACCTCATACTCTTACATGACTTGGACTAGACTCCACCTGAGAAACACCCCAAACTTAAGAGAGGTTAGCCCAATAGGACACCCTGAGACCCTCTCCAAACCTAACTTGTCACATTGCATAACGTCTTTGAGCATTTGTTTGGGGTTAAAGGGGGTTTGATGCACATGTTCGGGTAATTTAATTATTAGATATGATTTACATGCTATGATCCTTGTGACTTATGAACCCCTGGAGGGTGTACTTCTTGTTTCTGCAGGACCTTGCTTGGTGGACAGGTACACATGAGCGAATGATTAGCTCGGGCCTTCATGGGGCCCCAAAACCCACATATGGATGCTAAAACCCCAACCAGGGGTAAGAAGAGATTGAAGGCTTGCACCAGATGAAGAAAGGATGTTGCCTTTGGAGGCACTGTGGAAGACCTAGAACTAAGGTCTCATGCTCCTCCCACCTGAATGTTGGCCTTGGATGTCACCACTACAACCCTAGACGTCACCTATCAGCTGGGGTTGTCACCTTGGAGGTATTCATGACGTTATTGGCAAGTGCACAAATTTTAGGCTTTTGTAGGCCCAACATTTCATCTCTTTTGCCCAACGTCCCACACTTGAGGCTCAACGTCACCCTAGGAGGGCATGGCGTCACCTTTGGAGGCCTATTTAGATGCAAATTAAATTTATTTTGGTAAAAATGTGATTTTTGAGTGAATTGGACATGTCGACCCTGATATTTTGACCTAAAATAATTAAAGGTCATAATTTTGGTATAAATAGACATAAAGTGACATTCATTTTCATCATAACTCACCTCTTACAAGAGGGAGGACTGAAATTTTCGCCCTCTTAAGGGTTATTGGCTGAAATTATGAGGCACACTCTCTTGGAGAATTGTTTGGATGCATTTTGGATCATTTCTTGGTGGAATTTTGGCAAATCTAGGGTTTTTGTGCTTGATTATTCTTGGTGAAGTAAGTAAATCTGCAATTCTCATTTCATTTTAAATGTTTATGGTATGTTTACTTATTCATATTAAAGATTATGAAATTGCTTGCTTGAAATCCTAGGTGTAAGAAACATAAGGTGCTTCTTTCTTGCTCCTTGTTTTGCTAAATTTTGCCTAAGAGGATCTTGTCTAGACAAACTTCTAGAGCCCTAAAGTGCTAGCACTTTAGAAGCTTTGTCTAGTTACTATTGCATTAAATATATTTCAAGAGTCTGAGGATAGGAGAAATCGCTAGGCCCTAGAAGTTCCTACACCCTAGTTGAATATTCTCTCAAAAGCTTGGTGCTTGAGGACTTAAGGTGCTACTCCTCAAGTTTCCACCTTTTTATCTCTTAGACAAGTTAAATTATTGTTATTTCTCCAAGTTATTGTGCTGATATAATTGACTCCATAAGCCCTAAAAGGCACTAGTTCTCACTTCTCTCTTGTTGAAGGATTGATCAAACACTCGAACACTATTCTCCTAAGCTTTTACTAACTATCTCTAACCCTAGTTTAGCCTAGATCACTAACTTATTTGCTGCTGTTATAAATGTTTGCTACAGCCATCTAATTGCAGCAAATTTTCTGCATAATTGACATCAATTGTTAGTTAATCACTTCAGAAATTGCTTGTGACAAGTTATTATCATTCCACATAGTTAATGGTATATTTTCATTGTCTTTTCAAGCTTTTCTGAGGAGTATTTGTTGCAGCTGTTACATTTTATCAATTGATGTTGTAAACTTATTGACTGCTGCAATTTCATATCAGCTAGCACTTATTGTCATTGTCTATTGTCTACTGAGGTATTATTATCATATTTGTACTTGGGATTATTGTATATGCATGCTATATTTTCTTGTTCCGGGAAGGTACATCAAGCACTTCATTAACCTCAATTTTTAGACACAGACTTAGTGACTTTGGTAACCAGTGAGAGGGGGGAATATATCTTGACCATAGCCCTAATTTTCCATCCCTTTAGGTTACAGGGGGCGCCTCCCCTAGGGTAGACCTTTCCTATCCCTAAAAAGTGGGGATTTCCTATTAAGGTGACAGTGATAGGATATCCTGTTTGTTACGCCAATATCCCTTACTTGCCTTGGGCTTTGGGAAAGTACATATTGTGCGATAACAGTGGCTTCCAGGTGGCTCTATAAAATCAAGTATGTTGTTGATGGCAACATTGAGAAGTACAAGGCTCAGTTTGTGGCTTGAGGGTTCTCATAGGTAGAGGGAGTTGATTATGATGAGACCTTCGCTCTGGGAGTTGATTATGACCTGGACTATGTGAGAGGAGATGGAGTCAGATTGATTGGCTACATAGACTTAGATTGGGCAGGATATGTTATTGACAGGAAGAGTAATTCAAGTTGTTGCTTTGGATTGGGCTCAACAATTGTATTTTCGTTCAGTCGGAAGCAAAAGTTAGTGGCTTTGAGTTCTGCTGAGGATGAGTATATGACAGCCAATCAGGACAGTTGTGAGGCCATATGGCTTCGCAAGTTGTTGGTTGGGATATTTGGTGTGCAGTTGAGGCCCGTGGTGATTTACTGTGACAATCAGAGTTGCATAAAACTCTTTGAGAATCCATTTTTTCATGACAGGTCCAAACACATCGAGATTAGATATCACTTCACCCAGGACTATGTTCAGAGAGGGACAGTTGAGCTTCAGTTTATATCCATTGATGACTAGGTAGCGAACATTCTCACTAGGGCTTTGGGAAGAGGCAAGTTTGTACCCTTCAGAGATAAGCTGGGAGTAGTGAGGAACACTTTCCTCAGTAAGAGGAAGTGTTAAAAAGTGTACCAAGGATAAGTGTTTCTCACAACTTCGGCACCTAGGTGTGAGAAAGTGTCCAATGTGGTCCCTAGCACATTCATTTTATGAGAAATAAAATTAAAAGTGACTTTTGGAATATTTGTGAAGTGGGTGACTTAAAGGCCATTAAATCACCACCATTGATCTCAATGGCCCAAGATCTAATATCCACCATTGGATCATGTGACTCTTCACCTTCCTCTCATGAGTCTAACTAGGGATTGAGGCGCACCTGCCTTTGGCGTTCTTCATGTGCATTTTGGAGAGTGAATGAGAGAGAGAAGAGAGGCGAACTTGCTGAAATTGGCACACATTTCAAGGCAATCTTTTGGCATGCAAATCGAGGCAAAAGGTACAGCAAGTACAGGGTTGTACAATATAGATTTTGAGTAGGCAGTACATCAGTAACTTAGCATAGAAATCGAGGAGGTAGTCTGTACGGATTTTTGGGCAAGTTTGGCACAAATCGAGGAACTCAACTACCATACATTTTTGGAAAAGAGAGACAACAAGCAAGCACAATTTTCGAGGCAACTGTACAACATTAATTGTTGTGACAGTCTTACTCTGTATGGATTTCGTAGCACATAAATGGAGGATTTGTTTGGCACTCATTTCAAGGCTATGTGTGGTGCACAAAAAAAGAGATAAGTCTGCATTTTTTATTGCTGAAGATGACTGCTGTAAAATAAATTCTCTCCGAGCTCTGAATAATAAAAGCCTCCCCTCTCTCACTGGTTTTCCCCTTGTGAGTTTTTCCAAGGTCTATTTTGACCAAAATTCTTGTGTCAAATTTTTCTGGGTATGCGTTTTATTTCTGCATTTATGGTTGTAGCAGACTTCATGTGTTTCCTATTATGAGTTATTTTTATGCTAACTAATTTGCAACAGAAAATGCAATGTGGGTTGGGCATTAAACTATGATGTATTTCATTGAGACTTGAAACCGGGTTGGGGACTGATTTTCTACATTCCCTCATACGTGTGGTTTCTCTCCCTTGGCTGAAAAACTAAAAAGAAGTCCGGAAACCCTAGATCTATCCAAGTGAAGAATTTCCTTGTTGAAATTGCCACCCCAATCTCCTTGGCACAAGTGCTCACTCACTTATGCCAACTCCATAATGTCACAATGAGATGTGATGAGTGTCTCCTCCTTTTATAGGAGCCTAATGAGTGAGTTTAGGAACCCCTTCTAAACTCAACATTAAATTAGAATTGTTTATTCCTCCATGTGGGTGTGAAGCCCCACCAACACAATTCCAAACCCTAGATCCATACAAAAAGGGTTTTCTCAATGCAATGTGAGTGCCAACAAAGATTCCCACATGTCTGACACCAAGGCCTATGTGGGAATACCTCGTGATGCTACAAAGCATCAACACACACTAGCTGCCATTTTTGCCAGACTTCTAAAAAGGAAAAAGGGTACATTGATCCTTTTATTTATATATTTTAAATGATGAAGGAGACGCATATGGTACAGGAAGACGATACTATACCTCCCTTCGCATGTCAGATATTTTTGCAGGAAAAATGCTAGGTCCCTCCACAAATCGTTGAGACAAAATCATGGAAAACCTTTTGCCCAGACCTTTGTTTGCAGGAAATAAACCTTGTCTGTTGGGAATAAATCTTCATATGCAGGAAATAAATCTGGAAAGTTGGATGCTGCTGGTATATGAGAACTTTTACTACTGACATAAATCATTGATAAAAGTGATCCATCTTATTGAAACAACTGATTATTTTAAATTTTTTACAGGATATCTGTTCAAAGACTGAGATTCCTGTAATTATGGGAAATAAAAAATACTTTGTTTTATTGTGAACTCTGCCAGCCAGTTTCCTGGTTTTCAAGCAGAGTTCATGTTTAGTTGTTCTAGAAGATCGGTTTTCACAGTTGAACCTTATTTTTCTCTTTACTTTATTTATTTTTTATTTTTTTATTATTATATATATACATATATATTTTATTTTTAGGAAAAATAAATTCAGGATGGAAATTAAGAGGGCTACCCTCCTCACTCATAACTTCCACCTCAGATTGCTGAAGTAAATTCGAAACAAATTCATCTCGAGACATTGGCTTATGATAGAATTTCCATTTGTGGCCATTATCCAAAAATGAAATTCCCGAACCATCGATTGTTTTGACCTTCACAGAGACATTGTCAAAAACTGTTAAAATATTGTGTAATTGCAAAGAATATTCTTATCCCCTTTTGTGGATAAAGTAAAAGATAAAATATATTTATTATTGATTAGATCAATCCCCTTTTGTGGATTGATCATGTCAGGCATTGTA
>SNQJ01S0278601.1:0-11321 GCA_010110895.2 Picea sitchensis | reverse complement strand
CTTAAGTGTGACGTTTTGGTGTGTAACATATTGCCCCCTAAAGTGTGAGGTTAGAAGAAAAACTGGTGGTTGAAACACTTTGTAATTCTTCAATGCAAGGGTGTGGAGTTGGAGAACCTGGAAGAAGTTGTAAACAACCATCAAACAATATTAATATATGTTCCATTTTCGAGGAAAGAATACCTATGCTCGGAATAAAAGATGACTCAAAGCATGGTCGCCGACCAATACACTATGGATCCATGAAAAATATTGATTAAGGATATGGACACCAAAGATACAATGTGGATCCATACCTCCATGACATGAACTGATCGTAGCCATGAAAAATACATAGTGGATCTACACGATGATAAAACATAGCCATGAACTAATACAATGTGGATCTATGTGACAGTATATATATTAGCATGTTCAAATGATCTCCTTCACAGCCTAGGCAAAGCAGATAACAAAGTGAACACTCAACCCAGGGTCTTCGTCCCAATCCCGAGGTGGTATGAATCTAGCCATGTGAATAGATGATTTGATGTCAAACATGGTAGAAACCACTTGATTATCACTCATTGATGTATATCATTAACAAGTGTGATGGAAATCACCAATGATTTCAATGAATCCCAAGGTACCGTAGTACATTCCAATGAATTTGAATAAATGAGATGAGGTAGAACATTCATGGAATAATCTGATCATAGGTCAATGATTTAAACCTATTGTCAGAAGTGAGGAGGTCTTTCAATGAGGCATGCAGGTCCCAAGGTACTAACTGGTTTCTAATTCTAATTCCCAAATAATATTTTGAAATTGACAGGAAAAGACTCGTCGAAGGAGGGACTTGATGTATTCCCCATCATTGAAATGAAAATGACAAATGAAAGTGATCTAATAAGGTGAATCATATGAGTATGGACTGACATAGGAAATGGAAACTGGAAATACTACATATGGATGGTTTGAAGTGAAACTTCCCTTGAACATGATGAGGCACGACAACTGACTTGGTAGCATTGACTCAATAAGTAAAAAAAATGTTATGGCAATAAGAGAACTCTTTAACTAGATGAAAAAGTATGGAAACACATGGAATTGGTATGACTTAGAGACATGCGTATTACCCAACTATAAGACGATATGCAAACAAGTTCCATGTTCAAGGGAGACAATAGCTGCCATAAAGGATTCTCAAAAAATTGACCCACTTCCTTCAATTTTTTCCCCCACCCAGATAGATAAGTACCTATTTTTCATTTAACGAGCTCGAGGAGGGTAACACATGCTTGATATAACTCATATTTGGTAAGGTCCTCTTCCTTTGTTTAACGAACTGGAAGAAGTAAGGGTTTGTTCCCATATGGGTCCTTCAATGTGTAGTTTAGCCGGTCTAGAAAAGGAAAAATTGGTGTTTTTCCATGTTTAGAGAGTCTGAAAAGAACTTAAAGGTGACTTGAGGGTTGTCCTTTTTTGTGATGTTTAGTCTCTGAGATCCAAAAAAGTATAAAACGATACGACGGAGAACTATTCTAATTATGTTTGACTAGAGTGTTCCTTTTTCGTAATTAGTTACACAAGGCCAAAAAAGAGGTAAATTGTCACCCGAAAGACACCCTTTCAAACCTTTTAACGAGTGTGAAAGGAAGCAATATCACTTAGAAATATTTTCATGCTTAGAGAGTCTGAAAAGAGCTTAAAGAATACTCCAGGGGGTTCCTTTTTCATGTATCATTTACGAGTCTAAAAAAGTGATAAAATTATACTCAATCACATTCTCATGTATTTACGAAAATGAGAAAGAACAAAGACTAAGCTCGGTAACTTATTCTCATGTATTTATGAGAACAAGAAAGAACAAAGACTAAGCTCATTCCAGAAAAAGATTGCTACGTTACGATGGGCATGACCTTCGAACGAGGATCACTCCTAGCAGTGTGTCTTTCTGGAGGTGGTTTTCCCCTAGCTCATTTGGAAGAAGTTGGTGGTGTTGCTCCAGCATGATGTCCAGAGGCTGGAGATCTACCCCCCAAGCATCATTTCCCTCTGTGACTCTTCTTCTTTCCTCATTTAGGTTTCTTGTTACTAATGGAAACATTTTCACTAGGCGGAGGAAAATAAGGTTCAAGTACTCGATCCGGAGTCAGAATCGATTGTAACAAAGGGGGGTCTGTTTCATTTTCTAACGAGATTGACAGAGAAAATGAACTATTCTTGTATCTTATGTTTCATTTTTTAACAATCTTTCCACAGAGAAGAAAAACTATGCTCGAGACCTCTTCTTGATCATGGATTCCAAGAGGAAAATTCTCTGGAAGGAATACATGTCGAGGGACAAACGTCAGCCATGGGTTCAAGGAGATCTTCACTAGATTGAAGAAAAACACTATGGAAGGAATACATGTCGACGACCTCGATAAGGGTAGGTATATCTGACTCTAATAGACCTATTGAAGAGATGACCATGTCAACTACCAAATCTAAGTTAGGAGAAGGGAGAGATTCCTTCTCATGTGGGGATGAACGCATAGGGAAAGTCATTAAATAATTGAATTGTGGTGCAGCGGACATCACTAGCATGTATGGACTGTTTAGGGAAGGTGGATGCTTGATCAGCAAATGAGGGTCAATGAATGAAATCCGGTCGATCGTTACTATGTTTTCATTGTGAGGGAAACATATCACTTGAAAGAGAGTGGACACAAAAGATCTCATAACATAGACATAGTCTCGCCCGAGGAGCAGGTTAAATTCCAAGGGGTCGTGAACTACCATCACATCGACATAGACCACTTTTCCTCCCAAAGTAACCAAAAACTAAGGAAGGATCCCTAAAGGTTGACTAACTCTTCTGTCAAAGGTCAACAGATTCTAAGTCACGGGCGCAAACTGAGGTGAACCAAAATATTTACAAGCATTTGTGGATAAGATGTTAACATAAGCACCTTCATCTATTACAGTGTTAGTAATATTCCTATCACAAACCTTCACAGTGATTTGGAAAGGAACGTAAGAAGGAAAACGAGGTTCTATCAAATGATTTCAACCATTAAAAATCCTTTGATTGCTTCAAGGGGGTGCAATCAGGACGGGAGGAGTGCCCCCTTGTCTAGGTGAATCAGTATTAAAAAGATAGACCTAAGTGACATCCTCACTCTTTGAATGAGGATTGGGATCGACCGATGATGGAACCATATCGACCACCTTGGTTGCACTCTTCAAGGGAGGAGTGGGATCGATCGATGGTAGAACCAGGTTGACCACTTGGGTTGCATTCTTTAAGGGAGGAGTGGAATTGACTAATGGCTGAACCAGATCGACCACTTTGGTTAGTGGTTCAACCAAGGATGAAACCAAATTGACCACCTGATCAATTGGAATGACCGAGGATGGAACCGGATTGACCGGTTCATCAACTAATGATAGGTTCGAAGAGATCTCATTATCACTAGTTGGAAGTTGAATCTTTTCCAAAAGATAAGAAGCCTCGTCTATATGAGGACAAAGGTGAGAGTAATGATCACCTTCGCATAACAATTGAGGAAATTTGACAGTTCTATCCTTCTTACCAACCTTAACGTCACTAGTTGATGGGGTGTCACCCACATGTTCACCAGGGGTTGATGACATGGAAGAACACATTTATAATACATTGGGGAGACCAGGGAAATCCTTCATAAATTGGTCACCCTTACAAATCCTGTAAGGGAATTTGGGTTTAAGATTCTTCATTTTAGACTTGTCAACTTTATCAATGCTCCTAGTATGATTAATAGTAGTTGGTTGCTCAGATTCAACATGACTTGATGTCATTCGAGGATTGGTCTCTTTCTGATTCTTCTTCTTCTTCTCTTTTTGTTTCTTCTTCTTCTTATCAACCTAGATACTTTCTTCAAAGATTTCACTAGGTGAAGAAGGAGAAAGGGAAGGAGACCTGACAAGTGAAGAAGATGAAAGGTCGACATTAGGTTGATGTGTGGGTGGTGTGCTTACATCTAAAGCATTAGGTGCATTCAGAGAACTAGGAAAATTAGATATCATTGGAGTGGGGAACAACCAAACCGGTAACCCGATGGTGAGTCTCAAAAGACTCAGTGTGGAAATGCATGGAGGACCAATGTTTCCAAAAGAAGGAAAGGAGAAAGGTTCCTAGGGAAAATGGGTTCCTTCATTACTCCCAGGAATTGAAGTCATTGGCACTAACTCGACCTAAGGTTCATTAAGGAAAATAAATAGCACACCTACAAATCTAAGAAGAAAACAATCAAACAAACCTTCTCACAATGAAACCACTAGTTGGTGATGAAATCCAACATCGCAAGATCAATATAGAAAGGGGTTGGTATAGAACGAGTGGATCAGTTACGTTGGTGACTTTCTTAATGAACTTACTCCTTGGTGCATGTTCCCACATGTTTTTACCCATGGGTGTACCCTTCAAGGAGCCCGAGTGAGTTTGACCAATGCCTTACCCAGGTACAGTGAAGACTCCCCTTCACTGTCACCTTGTGTATCAACCCTACAGATATGGGCCACTAAGGTTACCAACTCATAGTCAGCCTCTGGGTGGGTATAGTTGACAGTCAGGAAGGAACGTATGGTAGGATAACAAGTCTGAAATTATTCAAAAGAACTAAAGAAAAGTGCTCATGTTTCCAAGGGCACAGAGCATTGTAGTGCTATGATATAAACTGCAGGGCAGTGCTGATTTTATATCAGCACTATGATATACACTACAAGGGAGTGCTACCCTTCCTAGAAACTCAGAACAGAGGCTTAAAAATCCAAAAAATTGACCCAGAACTCCCATAATTTTGTGAAATTTTCAATGAGAATGAGAGAAAGACAAATAGATCAGAAACAAACAATAAAAATGCTCTAAAGGTGGGAAAAGGCAGTCCGTCCCTAGCGGAGTCGCCAATTTATATTATAGGAAAACTCCCCCGTGGACATGTGAATATCCTCTTAGATTCTAGACCCCTAATACCAAGACAAAAACATACAAATGGACACTAACATCCCTTTGAATTAAATTACCTAATCAGAAAGAGAAAGAGAAGGAATAAAGTGTGATGCACCTTATTATGTGGTTCATCCTCACTGCCTCCAATCTGAGCTTGATCTCAAAACTCTTCAACACCACTCGATACCTGAAATGCAATGGGCAACAAAAATACAAAGAACTCCTACTCTATTATATAAGATTAGACTAATAAAATTCATCTATCAAGATAGACAATTATATGCAACAATACACAATCTTGAATGGAATAGGCCAAGTAATATTGATGAGAACATTAAAAATACACTTACAATATGTAGATGCAGTTGCAACAACCTCTCCAAGTTCTCCTCGTTCATCCCTTGCACGATGCTCCCAAGATCATAAGTTTGATATCCAAAGCTTTCTCCATCCTCACCTTCTCCATGGAAAGACCCCATTATATAGGATTTGGAGACTTAACCACCATGGAGAAGATCACTCATCAGATCCACTAAAAGTTGATCTCTAAGATATTTAGGGAGAAAATATCTCTCAAGGATTTTAAGGAGGAAATATCACTCCCATCCATGAGATTCTCAACCTCTCCTTGAAAATAGGAAACCAAATGTGATGTGGATTCTCACACTAAATTAATTTGTTTTTATGAATATTAATAATTAATTCATGTGCACATGGTATTTTGACCTTCATATAATATGTTTCTCCTCCACATTGACTAGGGATTGTGACAAATGTTCTTTCATGGTGTCAATGTATGTGACACTTTCGTGACACTTAGGGTGAGGTACTTAAGTGTGTTGTTTTGGTGTGTAACATTGGGTTGGTGGACTCGTGGGTCTTCACCTCCATCAATTTTCCTATATCATGAGTCTGATTGATCGCCTTGTTATAATATACTTAAACCATTTTTGCAACCACAGGTTCACGGGTTCAATCTTTCATCTTCCAAGTTCTGCAATCTTAATTTTGCAGCTAAAGACTCATGATCTACATTATGAAGATTGGATTGGTCGTGGGTACTGAGCCTCTAAGTATTTCATTTCTCCTGTATCCAAGTCTAATCGATCATTGTGCACCACTTGTGCTATTTTTTATCATTCATAACTATGGGTTCGCAAGTTCCTGGGTTGATGGGTTCACAAAAAGCCCCAAATTCAAATTTCTCTTGTTTGTCCCCGCTATCTTCATCATTTTCCTAATATGAATTTAGTATGGTTTAATTCTAATAAATGATCATGCAGGTTTCGTAAATATTTCCATTAATAAGTGAAGAGCTCGAGAATATTTTTCATTAAATTGCATTAAAGCACGATTTTTCAAGGATTATATTATTGTTATATCTCTAAAAGGATTCATTGAAAGTTATTATCCAGTTGAAAGAACACTCTCGTCAACCTATGGCAACAACATCTAGACAACAGTTCTGTGGCGATACTTTGAATATTTTTGGTCGTGAAGACCAGAACTTTCATTGGTCTAGAGCATACTCATATTACTCATCTCCTTGTTGTGAGGGAAATCTCCTTATGGACTAGCAAATAGGGTTATGATTTGCATGCAGATTTGACTAAGAGAAAATCTACTTTCTACCTTCGTCCCCAAACTTAAATCCTATTTATTTTCAGTAAAACATGGCTAGATCAACCTACCTTGTTCCAGGCGTTTGATGTCGATCCCTTGTCGCACTCGATCACTTGTTCGCGGTTCTCCTTTCCAACATTGACCTACATACAAGACAAGCACCAACTACACATGCATCTTACCTATAGACTAACAGGTTAGAGATTCAAACATGTACTTAACAAATTATGAATAACTCATGAATTAGGACGGGAAAAGAATTTTCTTTATTACTTTGAATGAGTCAACTTACAAAAACTCGAGACCGGCCACTACTCCATGAACCTGATCCTGGGCTCCTCTTCAAATGTCCTCCAACTTCTTTGCTTGGTATCTCTTATGGCGCAAGAATGGCTAAAGGGTTGGGACAATGTGAATATGCAAATGGGCAAAGTTTATTTTCTATATTTTTCCTTTTCCAAATGGGATCCCTACCCCTTCTTTTATAGGCTAGAAGGAGCTAGGTTGGACGAACCCTTGGCCATGCATGGCTGGGAGTTTCAATTAACTCACCCATATCTTTTGTGTTCCATCGGCAACTTTACTTTTTTCGTGCTTTTGTCGGTCCACACGGGTTGTTTTAGGTCAACCAATGTGTACACGCATGCAGTAATGGAGTAGGGCGCATGGGCCTTTATAAAAGAGGTTTTTTAAAGAGTTGTTCAGCAGTGCTTTGGTAAAGAAGGGATATGAGATGGCCTGATGCCAGGTAAGCATGTGTGGTTCAATTTAGGGTTATAACAGATGCCCCCTAATGTGTGAGGTCAGAAGAGAATTTGATGGCTGAAATACATTACCAATCTTTACTGATGTGCTAAACAATTGAGCCCAAGGATCAGGAACCGGGAGGTGTCGTCTGCAAAAT
Organism: Picea sitchensis; assembly: GCA_010110895.2. Lineage (NCBI taxonomy): Eukaryota > Viridiplantae > Streptophyta > Pinopsida > Pinales > Pinaceae > Picea > Picea sitchensis. The sequence goes on along the minus strand of SNQJ01S0278601.1, from coordinate 3,840 downwards.
AACAAATGTCTCACCGAGGTGGGAATACCCATGCTTAGGATAAAATAGAATCATGGCTACCAATCAAATACACTGTAGATCCATGTCATATAACTATATAAAGAGTAGTCGTGAACAATACACAGCGGAGCTACATCTCGAAATTAAAAAGATATAAATATAGAGTATCCATCTTCTAGAATTTGATTCCACCTGATGGCTTGAAATGAGGTCTTCAGAGCTCGAGCAACAACTTCAAAATATTCAAAACTCAGGTAGGAGTGTAATATGAGTGTACAACTACACTACCCAGAGGTCTTCGACGGCTCATCGACCATGGACTTGATGATCAGACTGAAGGCATCATTGATTTCGAATAAGGACTTGATTGGACATTCAGGATGGTCGGGCATGAGGGCAAGAGACAAATTGCAGAGGGGTCGACTCAGGCTTGGTGACAAACTTCCCTTGGACAATAGCATGACAAATGATGAGACTCAGGCAGCATGGCATTAATTATAAGTCTACGAAGCAGGAGGCAATGCAAACTCTCCATATGTTTGGAAATATAACCAAACAGTGGAGGACACAGCTCTATGTAGCGAGAACAGCTTCCTAAGGTCATATTAAATCCCAGGGTTTGATGAACAAACAGATAGATGTGCTTTATCCAAGGGAGACTCATTATGCTGCCAATAAAGAAAATACTTTTCCCTTCCTCTTTTTGGGGTATATTTGATTTATTTTTTTTGTCTTTTTCAATAATTCTGGGAAAAAGAATAAAGGAATATTACGTTACAATGGAGGAACGAGTGTTGCAAACATACAAGTTCAAGGCATAAGGACAATACTGATGTTCTAGTATAATGATACTCGGGAAAAATCCTCTGGGACCAAGGGTTTTAAGATGTAGAAGCAAACTGTTACAAGGATGGCATATAAGGTATGCAAACGCGGTTAACAAAACACACAATGGTAACATCCTTCGATGTAAATTTAACGAGCCCGAAGAAGGTAAGCTCGGTGGTTTTTCATATTTAGAGAATCTGAAATAACATAAAAGGAGACTCCATTGGGGTACATTTTTCGAAGATAGTCTAGTCGGTTCGAAAAAGGGGTAAACTAGCATCGACAAGACGTCTATTCAAAACCATTTTAACGAGTGTGATAAAGACAAGATCACTTGACAATTTTTTCATTTTTAAGGAGTATGAAAAAAGATTAACTATGGACTCTATCAGGAATGTTCTTCTAGACCATTTTAACGAGTGTGAAAGAATAAGGTCACTCGGCGATCTTTTCAATTTTAGGGAGTCTGAAAAGAACTTAACTATGGACTCCATGGGGATTCCTTCTTCGTAAGTTTAGTCTCTCGGGCCCGAAAAAGTGATAAAATTATACCTGAGAGTACTCTTCTATAGAGTTGAAGTTCCATAGAGTATACCTTTGTTCGTATAGTTGACCTTCTGGACTGAAAAAGGGGTAAACTACCATCAAACAGACGTGACTTCAAATTTCATTTTAACGAGCGTGAAAGGCCACAAGATCGCTCGACAATCTTTTCATATTTAGAGGGTCTAAAAAGGGCTTAAAAGAAGACCTGTTATGTTTTAGGATTCCTAAGGGTGAGGTCAAGAGCGAAGAAGAATCATGCAAATGAGGCTCAAAATCATATTCAGGAAAAACTACAAGGACTCCCGAGCCTACAGTGTTTTAGAGACAGCATGAATACCACAATGCAACCAGGATCTACCTAGGGCATCCATGTTCTGGTAAGCTCTACCACCAAGTTGCGACACTTCTAAAGCATATATGATGGTTCTGTGTCACAACCTGATGGGATCGATCCTATGGAAAAGGAAAAAGACAACGAGATACAAAAATCAAGGTAGAAACCTAACCTATATGTTCAAGTTGATCGTCAGAAAAATTGTCCATGAACCATCGAAAACATAATCAAAACTCAAAAAAAAACTTTCACAATACTTGATCAAATCCCTCCTATGCAACTCTTGAATCACACTAAATGGTTTTTGGTATAAAGAAAATGATAAGGGAGGCCAAAAACATGACAAAAAGAGGCCAAAAAGTCTATAAATAGAAGTTGGTAGCTCATTATCACCAATGCTAATTTGTAAATTGACTCTGGAGCCAAAAGACCCCCTTTGGCAAAAGCGATGATTCTGAGAGCTACAGTGGATGAAACAAACTTCAGTCTAGACCAAGTAAGCACAAACTCTCTTACCTTTCATTTTATGTCTTTATTTTTGCATTGGGTTTCGTGTTTTAGGGGGGCGTCGACCTTAAAAAAGTTAGCCCTAGGTCCATGCAGGCTATCTCAAGACAGGCCGCATGTACATTCATGAAGAATAATCTTTGCATGCATGCACATGTGACTATCGCCATTACAGCATGCATGGGCCCCCTTATTGAATGAAAAAAGACTTCAAAAGCAAGGGTTAACCCTCCTGAACCTTTTTTTTTTGTAGGATGTATGTCCACTAGAGAGAAAGAGAGCATGAAGAGGTAAATGAGTTAGTCGGGGAAGACCCCAATGTTGTGGCTACTTTGATGCAGTGTGGGTTACTCAAGTTTTTTCTATGTCCTTTCATGTGGGCACAACCTAGGCTACTGAATGCCTTGGTTGACTACTGGCATCTGGATGCAGAGGCATTCATGTTAGAGGGGCAGTCATTGGTGCCCACAGTCGAGGACATTTACTTTTTGACTGGCCTCTCTAGGAGAGGGGAACCAGTCAATTTGTTAAGCCCTAATATTGGCTCATTACCCCTTAATTGGGGCATATTATATTAGTAATTTTATTTTATTTATGTCGGCTTTAGACCATTAGTTGTAATTATACCTCCTAGTCTCCTATATATACCAAGGAGACATTTTCATTTTGAATCATCTTGTACTTGAACATTTAAGTGGGGTAAAAGGAGGTTTCCCCCTTGAAGAGGCTCATTATCTGAAATTATCTCTTTTTCATGGCGTTGAGTACTTTTCCTGAGGTTTTTCTATGCTATATTGATGTTTGGTTCTTAACATATGGTATCAGAGCTCAAGGTCTTGGGGTTTCGCTACTACATCTGAGACATTGTGGAATTTTCTCTATAACTTTTTTTCTACAATGTTTCAGAAGGAACATCTTGGGGGATATTTAGTAGACATATCAAGGTACGTTGGGCTCAAAATTCAGCTCTTGAAGCCCTATACTTTCGGCGATACAACCTGTACAATATAGGGTTATAGAATCATACTGAAATGAGTCATTGCGGAATTTTCACTATAAAACATTTTCCGTAATGTTTCAGACCCTGAACTCGAGATTATATTTAGAGAAATTAGTAAGGTATCTATGGTAAAATTTTCATCTTCCAGGTCATCTTAAATTTGTAGATACACCTTGTGTAAGATAGGGTATCTGACTAATCCTATTGACTAGTCTCAAGAAGGTGTTCCAGGTAAAACAATCATAACTTCTTGATAGAGTATCCAAATTGAGTGGGATTGATTTCATTGGATCATGGACAGTCTATAGTATTTTAGGTGCGAGTTTAAAAATTTGATATCAATTATTTTGTGCAAGGCATGCTATACAAGTGAGATCTCATGGAAAGGCCAAAATCGGCAAGTTGTGAGGAAGTTACCGAAAATTCCACTTGGCACATCCAATTTTGATTAGACCTATGGAATTGCAGAGAAGAAATATCAAAGAACTACCTAAAAGAAAGTTTCATACCCAGAAGGGCCAAAACTTGGGAGATAGAACAGAATAAATATTGTCTAGCAGAACCGCCTCAAAATCAAGATTCAAAAGTGATACTTGGCCAACATGCCACCAAAAAAGGGACCTTC
>SNQJ01S0278599.1:0-11321 GCA_010110895.2 Picea sitchensis | reverse complement strand
AAAATTGATTGCAACAACTGTAAGAACTTCAAGTAACATATATGTATTAAGTGAAATTGGAAATGAAAAGTGTTGTCTAGGAAAGGAGGATGAAGGTTGGCTATGGCATAAAATAATGGGTCACATAAACTTCGATAACCTCGACAAAGTCAACAAAAATGAAGCAATAAGAGAAATTCCCTAGATCACAAAACCAACCAACACATTATGCAAGCATTGTCAATGATGAAAGCAAACAAAGACCGTGTTCAAATCAAAGGAATAATTAATGACAAGACCACTGTAAATTGTGCATACTGATCTAGTTGTACCAACTATAACAAAGGGTTTAAAATATGAGAAATAATTTATGTTATTAGTTTATGATTATACAAGAATGACTGCAGTTTTCTTTCTCAGGAATAACTCAGAAGCATTTGAAAACTTCAAGGTTTACAAGGAAATGGTTGAAAATGAAATGGATTCAAAAATCAAATGTTTGAGATCTGATAATGGAGGAGAGTTTACTTTAAAGGAATTTATGTATTTCTACATCAAGAATGGAATAAAAAGGAAATTCTCTATTGCTAGGACACCTCAACAAAATGTAGTCGTTGAAATAAATAACATGACAATACAGGAAATGGCTCGAACAATGTTAATGGATTCTAAATTGACAGATATTTTTTGGACACATTTAGTGCATACAATAGTTCACATTCAAAACATAGTAATGTTGAAAAAAAACAGTGACAAAAATCCTTATGAGCTATGGAAAGGAAGACCAACAAATGTGAAGCACTTTGGAGTGTTCAGAAGCAAATGCTACATCAAAAGAGAAGATGGCAGAATGGGAAAGTTTGACTGTCGTGTGGACAGATGCGTACTTGTCGGTTACTCAAGTACAAGGAAAGCATACAAGTGTTACAATATAAGGCTCAAAAAAGTTGTGGAAAGCATCAATGTAACAATTGATGAAACAAGTGGATGAAAATTAAAGGAATAAGAAAAGGAATCAATGGAATAGGTTTATGAAGAAGAAGCAAATGATGAAGAAGAAGTAGAAGGGGAAGACGAAGTAGATCAGATAGAAGTAGAAGAGAATATTCAACAAGTTCCTCCAAAGACATCTAGAAAACAAGTACAGAGGAATCATCCTTTAGATTAGATTATCGGAAACAAGGATGCAAGAGTTGAGAATAGAAGAAGAATTCGTTCACTAGAACAACTACACATAGAACTCTTATCTACGATTGAACCAAACAGTTTTGAAGAGGCCATCAAGGATGAATTATGGAAAAAGTCCATGAATGAATAATTGTATCAAATAGAGAAGAATGCCACTTGGGAATTGGTTCCAATACCAAGGTACAAGAATGTGATTGGCACAAAGTGGGTTTTTAGAGATAAACTGAATGAAGATGGACAGGTTACAAGGAACAAATCTAGATTGGTATGTAAAGGATACACACAGGTTGAAGGGATCGATTTTGAAGAGACGTTTTCCCCAATTGTTAGAATGGAAGCAATCCAATTGATATTATCTTATGCATGCTCCAATAATATTAAAGTGTATCAAATGGAAGTGAAATCAACCTTTCTGAATGGGGAAATTTATCAAACTGTTTAAAATTGATCAAATAGCCCCATGGTAGAGTAATTTTTAGCCCAACAATCTAATCTAGGTTAAATGTGTTAGGTAAATAGGTTAGAACATAGGTTAGCTAGTTTTCCTTCAATAAAACAAGCATGGTGTTGGATGAGATTCATTATTTTTGATGTTAGAAGGTTGTGTTCTAACCCCTTGGTGGCACAATGAAAGAAAGTAGCGCAAAAACCCACAAATCCATGCTATCCTAAGTTTATGCAGTGCAATAGGATTCACGCCCCATGATTAAAGAGTGCACCGAGATCTACGGCTGAGCAAACAATGCTCAGATCGACGATCGACAAGTAATATCGGACCCCTCGACCATTCTCCCTTTAATGGCGGGGGGGTTTCGACTTGGTGGTATTACCCGTCGGGCCCCATCCTAACATGTCACCATTGTTTTAACTCGGACCCCCCTTTCTCCAAATCAGTTACCACCTACGCCCCCTCCGATTAAACCGCCATACCAACTTTTAATACCACCGCCGTCTCATGACATCACACTCCACTACTACCGCCGTCCCCTGATGTCACACTCCACTACTACCTTCTGTAAGTCATGTCTCATCACTCTGCCCACATATTCTCCTCCACTCACCCGTCACATGCCAGATCCTGTTCACTTATCATTCAATCACAACCCTCCACATCATTCTAACACACCCGTCACCCATCCTTTTATTTCCACCTCATCCTCGAGATATCCATTGGCCCTTAAATGCGGCTAAACATACCCGTTAAGCCTTTTGATTTGTCCCCCGTGCCCAATGGATACCCATTCGACCAATTTAAATCCTTTCTCCACCATTATCACACTGTGCTTATATTCAATAAACCAAATCTCTCATCCCCCACCATTTCCTGTCAGTGACCGAGATAAAGCCGATAACCAACTAATGTTTTTGTTTCAAATTTGCAGATACTGGTTGAACTGATGGCGCCAAAGTCTAAACATTCAGAGGTCAAGGAAAATCCATTCCTCCCACTGCCCATTGACCTCGATCGGATTCCTCTGGATGACAAAGACTACTTAATATCAGAAACCAGATGCGAATTCGATTTTGCTGAGCTACATTCGTGGTTCAGAGACACTTTCTCAGAACAAAGTGACGAGATCGGACTGTGGGAGTCCAATATCCCACGATACGTTTTCCCCCAAGTTCATCATTTCCCCAAATTCTCCCTCAAGTTCCAGGCCCATTACCTTCCCGATCAGAGAGCCATTGTTTCATCCTTTGGAGAGACCCTGTTCACTATCACACTCGAAGCCATTGACCCGATGCTGCAAATAACCAAAGTCGAATCTTTCTTTCCTTTTACCATTGAGATCCTAACTGAAATGTACCAAAAATTGTCTTTTCCCCAGAGAGCACATATTTTTGAAATTTTTCTCCCTAAGAGTGCCCCATTACCCAAAGAAAATCCCCCCTATCAATCATCGTTTTTCTCAGTAAAATGAAATCAAATTATCTCCTCCCTTTGCAGCCTACTTGGATATTACTCAGACGAATGGGTAGATGAGCCAATCTTGGTTTATCTATCTATTTTCTGTACCGAGGAAAGCTCCACTGTGCAGTTTGACTACAATAGTTTTCTGGCCGAGAATATTCATGAACAACTGTTCAAATTACCCACAGAAGGAATGTTCCAGTATTCTTCAATACTGGCATATTTTTTCGTATTTTTCCAAACAAACAAGTTCCTGTTCTCCATGTAGAAGCTAGATCAGAATGGAAAACCAGAACCGATCACATCCTGGACGTCATTAGTGAGAATAAATTCACCATAATTCACTTTCAATTAGTTCATAGATCCGTTCTACCATCCTGTGGTCAACATGCTCAATGATAGACAAGAACCAAGGATAAATGAAGAAATCGAGTGGATTTTACATATCTCAGACCTAGCCAAGACTGGAGACTGGTACCTGTACCAGAACCACATAGACATTAGGATTTATGGATGTGAGCTGGCCCCTTACAAACTGCCTAGATATTTTCCCATGCGGATATTCACCTTGGAATATATTAGGCAACTGATTAACTCAAATGATATTCATTTTGTAGCCTTCAAGAAGAAACAACAATTGAGGATCAAAGGAAAGATAGGACCGTTCATCTGTAACATCAGAGATGCAGGGGAAATGGACGATAAGCTTTTAAAGGAGATGAAGTTCAACACCAATTTTCCTTGGCATTATGATCCACGTGGGATTATAGCAGAAACAAAATTAAGGAATAAAATCTCTCCCTACGCTCATGTTCCCAGACCATAAATTGAGAAGTTTATGAATCAAACAGAGTGGGAAGTGAACACTTCGGAAGATTCAGAACAATAGCCTCCTTCAACCAATGTTTCAAAAATCATTAATCCACAGGTACCAACAGAGAAGATGACCAAAAAGGATGTCTCATATTCAGTGACTTAAGTGTCAACAAAATATTTCCAGGTTTACAAGAAAAGGCCTAAAACCAATCATACAAATGACAGGTCAGGAGAGGAAGAGACCCAGTCCACCACAATAGTCGAGGGAGAACACTCACCATTGTTCTCAAACATTCAACAGATAATGTCTACTTCCTCTTCAAAGAAGCAAACATATACCACTTTGAATTCTTAGCCATCTCAAGGGTCTGCAAAACTGAGTATTCTTGAAAAATATCTTTTGATTAAGAAGAGAATGAGATGCTAACTACCAACACCTATGCTCAATTCTGGAAGCAAACATCCACAAAAAAACATAGGTTGCTCTCCACTTTTGATACAAAAAAAGGAATAATGCACGTGGAATTTTTGCAGGCACAAGTGCCCCATGCAAAGGAAATCACTGATTACAAAAGGTCAACATTTGGATTTGACACCATGGAAGTACATCCAACTGATCAGATGGATTTACACAGGTAGATTGGAGAAATGGTTTTCTCAACATTGGAAAACACTTCCACAATTGCTACAAAGTTGCAGGTTTCCGTAAATAATGTTCAAACTCAATTCAAGCTGGAGACAATGTCTTCTTTTGCAAAAGTCAATAGGATCAAATCTTTGGAAGAGCTAGTACTAAAAATTGGGTATGACCCCTCAAATGTGAAAGTAGCTGAAGAACTGCTAAAGAAAAAGAATGCTGACATAGTGTCATTGAGGAAACAATTAAAATTTCCGGCCACTGAAGACTCACAGGCCAAAGAGATGGCCGAGATAGAGGGACAAAAAGAAGAAATTGTTAAGTTAATCATGGAATAGAATGCATAGATCAAGGATATGGAAGCAGAGTTGGAAAATATGGTAAAGGAAAAGGAACAAATAGAGCCCATGGAAGTTATTCCACTGAGTGTAGTTCCCCTCACAAGAGTTAGCACAATGACAACATCAGCAACCGCCACAACATAACTTCCATTAGCTGCCCCAGTGACAGTTCTAGGGAACTCTGAAGCTATAGCAAAGTTAATGGACGAAATGAACCTACAAGGAGAAAAAATTAGAAAATTGCATATCGAAATAGAGAATCTCCAAAAAGTTAAATCTTCCTTCTAGGAAAGTACAACACTGAGAGGCACACATCAAAAAAACTTAAGCAGGAAATATAGCAACTGCAAAAGCAAACAGTTGTGGGAAAAACACTAGTAGAAGCCAAAGAGAACATTTGGATGGATATCTCAAAATCCATGGCAGAAATCTGGCCACTCGTACAGATCATGTTTGAGCATCATGAGTTGGTGTTAAGGAGCAAGTAGGCCATTGACAAGACAAAGGGAGAGCTAGGAGAAGTGCCCATAGAGGCAAATGAAATCATCAGGTTCCTAAATTCAAAGAATAAGGATGAGCTCGAAAGTCTTGAAATTGAGGATAGGAATGAGACTATCCTCGAAGTTAAGAAAGTTCTGACCAAAAGAGGATTAATGTTGCAATTGGAGGAAAGAGCCCAGAACATGGATATCAGAGTTCAGAGATTCTTCAGCAAGATTGATGCTTTGCAGAAGAAAGGCCTTCCCATTTTATTGGTCTTAAATGACAAGCTGATGACTCTGTCCGATTACAAGCAAAATATTTCCATGGTGGCAAAGGATAGATCCAAATTTTCAGGAATACAGGGTAGCATAACCGACAAGGCATTTTTAGAGACTCTACAGTTGGATCTCAGTATCCAACATGAAATCAAGTATATTTTCATCACCAAGCCAACTTTCCCCAAATATACATAGATGGACGAAGTCTACAAAAGGTTACTAAAAGTCACCATTCCTAGTCAAAATAGATGGGAGGATCTGTGCACTCTGATCGAGTGAGTGATGAGGTGTACAATGCAAGTTAGCATGCAGAACAATCAAATTCAAGTTGATGACTCGCCCACAACCTTCCCCAAAATCATCACAAAGAATCCAATAGATCATTAGCAGTTCCTACAATTTCGTAATCTGTTATCTAGTTAGTTAGCTTTAGATTTTTCCACGTCCTGATCATTATTGACATGATTGGTTGTAATATTTTCTATATATACTTCAAACTTCAAAGTATTTAAGGTTGATCTTTACGCCCAAGCAAGCTGTAAGCACTGTAATCTTTCTCAAGAGATCTACCAGTAATAAAAAGTACGTTTCACAGGATTCCTGCATGTTAATTGTTGGTGATGTTTACTCCTCTTCGTTGAATGGTTTTTCTGTCTTTGTAGTCATTTATGTTTTCTATATCCGATCATTTGAAATAAGTTAAAGTTGCAGAATTTATCTTTGTATACTCTGTTTTTGGATTTTAAAGATCTAAGTGTTTGTCTTCTGATGTTATGATAAAGAAATTCTTAAATGATTCTTTATTTTAATTGATTATAATATGTTTTCTGCTATCCATCATTTGCTCTAAAGGATCTAATAGTTGCATTATCCTGCCCTATGAAAAGACCTTATAAAATATGTTCTTTGGTCTCAAACTTTATAAAACATACCCCATAGCCCAATGGATGTGTAAGCAATATTTCAGCCATTTTATAAAACAAACAACACAATCTTATTTATTTAACTAGCATAATACCTAAAACCCGAAACAAAGTTAAATCTTACAGAGAGATCCCTCTCTGAAAATGGCAGGGCTAGATCCCAGTTTCGAAGTGGTTGGATAAAGTTACCTCTGATAAATTTCTTCTACCTCTCGACAACCTTTGGGAATTTACAGAGTGATAGCAGGACATAAAGCTGTAAATTGCAGAGCTAATATAAGGAACATAAACAACTTTGAAAGTCATGCACAAAATGGTTATCCAATAAGGCCTATGAAACACAGAGAATAAGCTACAATATGTTTGAATCATTGAGAACTGAAATGGAATGCTACAAATGCAACAACTTTGGGCACATGGACAAATATTGTAGAATGACAACGAATCCTAGAGAATCACAACAAAATAACAACAGTCATAGACACGAACCCCAACAAAGAATATGGATAAGAAAGCAAGATCGGTTTAACAATGAAGAATGTATACTCTCTCTACAATATAAACAAAAGAAATGTGGTTGGTATGTTGACAATGGATGTTCAAAAGACATGACAGGTGATGAAGACAAGTTTCTTACATTAAGAAATGAAAGAGATGGACCAGTCTCTTTTTGAAATGATGACTCAACTAGAATCATTGGAAAATGCACAATGAGAATTGGAAACAAGAATACAAAGGCATAAAATTTTCTATTGGTGGAAGATATGAAACATAATTTTCTAAGTGTAAGTCAAATGTGTGACCAAGGTCATAAAATTACATTCGATTCACAAAAATGAGAGATAAGAAAAGAAGGTTCATGAAAATTGGTTGCAACAACTGTAAGAACTTCAAGTAACATATATGTATTAAGTGAAATTGGAAATGAAAAGTGTTGTCTAGGAAAGGAGGATGAAGGTTGGCTATGGCATAAAATAATGGGTCACATAAACTTCGATAACCTCGTCAAAGTCAACAAAAATGAAGCAGTAAGAGAAATTCCCTAGATCACGAAACCAACCAACACATTATGCAAGCATTGTCAATGATGAAAGAGAACAAAGACCGTATTCAAATCAAAGGAAGAATTAATGACAAGACCACTGTAAATTGTGCATACTGATCTAGTTGTACCAACTATAACATAGGGTTTAAAATATGAGAAATAATTTATGTTATTAGTTTATGATTATACAAGAATGACTGCAGTTTTCTTTCTCAGGAATAACTCAGAGGCATTTGAAAACTTCAAGGTTTACAAGGAAATGGTTGAAAATGAAATGGATTCAAAAATCAAATGTTTGAGATCTGATAATGGAGGAGAGTTTACTTTAAAGGAATTTATGCATTTCTACAACAAGAATGGAATAAAAAGGAAATTCTCTATTGCTAGGACACCTCAACAAAATGTAGTCGTTGAAAGAAATAACATGACAATACAGGAAATGGCTCGAACAATGTTAATGGATTCTAAATTGATAGATATTTTTTGGACACATTTAGTGCATACAACAGTTCACATTCAAAACATAGTAATGCTGAAAAAAAACAGTGACAAAACTCCTTATGAGCTATGGAAAGGAAGACCAACAAATGTGAAGCACTTTGGATTGTTCAGAAGCAAATGCTACATCAAAAGAGAAGATGGAAGAATGGGAAAGTTTGACTGTCGTGTGGATAGATGCATACTTGTCGGTTACTCAAGTACAAGGAAAGCATACAAGTGTTACAATATAAGGCTCAAAAAAGTTGTGGAAAGCATCAATGTAACAATTGATGAAACAAGTGGATGAAAATTAAAGGAATACGAAAATGAATCAATGGAATATGTTTATGAAGAAGAAGCAAATGATGAAGAAGAAGTAGAAGGGGAAGACGAAGTAGATCAGATAGAAGTAGAAGAGAATATTCAACAAGTTCCTCCAAAGACATCTAGAAAACAAGTACAGAGGAATCATACTTTAGATTAGATTATCGGAAGCAAGGATGCAAGAGTTTAGAATAGAAGAAGAATTCGTTCACTAGAACAACTACACATAGCACTCTTATCTACGATTGAACCAAACAGTTTTGAAGAGGCCATCAAGGATGAATTATGGAAAAAGTCCATGAATGAATAATTGTATCAAATAGAGAAGAATGCCACTTGGGAATTGGTTTCAAGACCAAGGTACAAGAATGTGATTGGCACAAAGTGGGTTTTTAGAGATAAACTGAATGAAGATGGACAGGTTACAAGGAACAAAGCTAGATTGGTATGTAAAGGATACACACAGGTTGAAGGGATCGATTTTGAAGAGACGTTTTCCCCAATTGTTAGAATGGAAGCAATCCAATTGATATTAGCTTATGCATGCTCCAATAATATTAAAGTGTATCAAATGGAAGTGAAATCAACCTTTCTGAATGGGGAAATTGAAGAAGTCGCCTACATTGAACAACCAGAAGGATTTCAACTGTCAGAGAATGAAGATTATGTGTGTAGGTTGAAGAAGGTCTTGTATGGTATAAAACAGGCTCCCACTACATGGTACTCTAGACTCAATAAATATCTACAACATGCATGGTTCAGAAAAGGAAGTGCAAACATCAACCTCTACATCAAGGTAACTCAAGATAATATTTTATTAATTGAAGTTTATGTTGATGATATTATTTTTGGAAGTGGTGATGACAGGTTAAGACATAAATTTTCAAAGGATATGTAGAATGAATTTGAAATGTAATTACTTGGAGAACTATCCTTCTTTCTAGTTCTTCAGATATGTCAAAGAAACCAAGGCATTTTTATTTCTCAAAATAAGTATATTAGAGAAATTCTAAAGAGGTTCGGAATGGAAGATTACAAACCATTTAACACTCCTATGAAAACCAGTTGCAAGTTGAGCAAAGATGATGATTCAAAGTCTACAAAACAAAGGCAGTACATGTCAATGATTGGCAACTTACTATATGTGACAAAATCCAGACCAAATGTAATGCAGGTAGTTGGACATGTGGCACGATTTCAAGAAACACCAAAGGAATCACATGTCTTAGCAGTGGATAGGATTTTCAGATATCTCAAGGGAAAAAAAGAGTTTGGATTATAGTATCCAAAAGGAAAGGATATACAACTTATTGCCTACAAAGATGCAGATTAGGAAGGTTGCATTGATGACCGATGAAGCACCAATGGATTGAAATTATACTTGGGTGAGTGTTTGGTATCTTGGATAAGTAGGAAACAATCATCAATATCATTGTCTATAGCTGAAGCAGAGTATATTGCAACAACAACATGTTGTACACATGTTCTATGGATGGAACCAACTTTGACAGATATACAAGTTGACTATGATGAGCCCATTCCTATATATTGTGATAATACAAGCTCTATCAGTATCTCAAAGAATCCAGTGATGAACTCCAAGATGAAACACATTCCAATCAAGTATCACTTTCTACGGGAACAGTTTGCAGAGAAGAACATCATAGTTGAATATGTGGGGACAAAGGAACAAGTTGCATATTTCTTTACAAAACCGCTTCCAAGGGAAGACTTTAAGTATAGTCACAAGAGACTCGGAGTAATTTGTACTCCCAAATGAATGCTTTTGAATGCTTATCTGATATGTATTAGATTTACACAAGGAAGCACCATACATAGGACAATTCAGGTTGGGGGAATAGGTTCAGGAAGAGTTCAGTCAGGGGGAACAACCCCATGAACAATTTAGTTAGGGGGAGCAACCCTAGATGAGAAGTTACCTTTGCCATTGATGTCAAAGGGGGAGATATTTATTAGTTGTAAGATAGAGATTTAAATGCTTGGAGAGAGAGAAGAGAGGCATGGTTCCAGGGGGAACGATGGTCATAAGGGGAGCATGGGCGATATGAATTCAGTATTGCATCAGATTTTTTCCATCAATGCCAAAGGAGGATATTGTTGATTAATTGGGTTGGTTTTCGTTGATGTCAACCCTTGAAGCCATTGCGGTAGCCCCAAAAATATGATTAAGGGACTTCAGTTTGATTGATCTATAATGGTATGGAGTTTAATATATTTGCAGGTGAGACTATTCTAGATGGATAGTACATGTCCTGCCATTTATGGTGATATGCAAAATGCCACATAACTCCTCACATTTAGAGAGTTATGGCCTGGTGAAGTTGGATAATTATCATGAGTTATATATAAGGTCAAAGAAGTCAAGTTGATTCTAGAAACTACTAGAAAAAATTGAATAATAAAGTGGTTGCAACAATAAGTTAGTTAAGGGAAAAGAAGTTATGAATTGACTAATTATAGAAAAGTTAGTTGCAACAAGAAGTTGTGAGTAAAGATAAATTATTTAAATAATAAAGGAGTCAAAGTGGTTGTAAAGAGAAATTATTTAAATAATAAAGTGGTTACAACAAGAAGTGGTGAGTTTACTATTTATGGATAAGTCAAAGTGGTTGCAACACGAAGTGGTGAGTTTGCTATTTATGGATAAGTCAAAGTGGTTGCAAAAGAAATTAATTAAATAATAAAGTTAATTGCAACTAGGAGTGGAGAACTTATTATTTGTGGAAAGTGGTTAAGTTAAGTGGAAAAGTGGTTAGAAGTGGGTTATCCCTAAAAGAAGGAAAGTGGGTTAAGTTGGCTAGAAGGTAACCCCTTGAGGAAGCTACATGGAAGTATAAATAAGAGAAAAAGGCTCTCCCATTAGCACCTATTGAATATCATTAAATATATATTTT